>VZRI01002270.1:601956-614054 GCA_013397515.1 Upupa epops | reverse complement strand
GGGCCCCAACCACCTCCCTGGGCAACCCATTCCAGGCTCTCCCCACTCTCACAGTGAGGAACTTCCTCCTCACATCAAGCCTAAATCTCCCCATCTCCAGCTTTGCTCCATTCCCCCTAGTCCTGTCGCTGTCTGAGATCCTAAACAGCCCCTTCCCAGCTTTTTTGTAGTCCTCTTCAGATACTGGAGGCCACAATAAGGTCACCTCGGAGCCTCCTCTTCTCCAGACTGAACAGTCCCAACTCTCTCAATCTGGCCTCATAGGAGAGGTATTTGTGCCACTGTACCTACGAGAGACTCCCACCTTTGGTAAGTAGCATCATTTACATAAGATGCAGTTTTGGTGTCAGACCGGCTTCCTAGAGCTGGCCTTAAACTAGCAGGTTTGACACAGGGCAGTGTAGAACTTCACGTACTTGAGATGTCCTCATTTCAGGGCTGAAACTCTCAGGTGGCCTGCTCACACTTCAGACGATGTCAGCATCAAAAGGGCCCCTAACGAGATGAAGGTGGAGCACAGCAGTACTTGGACTTTCAACTAAAATATTTAATGTGCAACTGCAATGTTATCAGTTGCAGCACTATTATGCAGTCTCTCATCCCAAGTTTAGTGCTAGTGGTTCAAATAATAATTTAAAAAAATAACTAGTTTGGAGAAATAACATCATTATAATGAATAACTGCTTTGGGATACTTCTAATACACTGCAAAAATTAATTCCCAAGCAGGGGAAAAAACCCAGAGCAAACAAACCACTTGCACAACCCCAGTAGGGCAGTTCCTCTGCAGTAACCATTCTTTGCAGAATCAAGGATTTAGTGTTACAAATTGTGATTTTCCATGAAGGCCCTGGAGACAGCAGAAACTCTGAAATTCCTGCTATTGTTAACATTTCAGTGCTGTGCTTAGAATGAAGAAATAAAATCCTGCTTTTGAGCGCCACATTCGAATTTAGCCTGAATTAGGCACACATTTGCATCTGACTTTTCCAACCCCCCATGTTTTTAGCACTATGTAGACAATGAAACAGCACAGAGACAGAGAAACTGCAATCACATCAGAAAGCAGAATTACAAACAAAAAACACTTGAAAGTGTCATGAAAAACCACAAAGTTTTGGTGACGGATATAAAGATAACAGTAAAGAACTGGTAGAACAACTCAATTTGTTGTGGAAATTAAATGCTTGAAAGGGTATCTGCACCCACCTGTATTGCCACATAGCAAAAAGAAAGATAAAAATTCTAATATTCGGTGTTTTCACCAGCTACTTTTACCTTAAATACCATCTATGTGTTAAAGCATCAGGAACAAAATCCATGGTCCCTCTTTTGAAAGCAGCACCATTCAAAAGGTAGACTTCCATAGCTCTGATGCAGTATTAAACAGGTACACGATCCAACCAGCTACATGCACATAGATTTCCCTCTCTGACCTTCTCAGGTCCAAGACACAGCCATAGGAAATGGGCATTAAAGATCAAGACAGGCTCCAGCTTCTGCTGGAACGTGCAGAGGCTGCGAGTGAACCCCACATTCCAACCCCAAGGTGGCTTCCAGAACATGCAGCTCCTGTTTTTTTTCTGTAACCTTCCACACAAATTGAATGAGTAGGAGGAAATGTGAGTCTTGGTGAGTTTGAGGTCAGAAGCACACCTGCCGTGGTGACTGCCGGCCATCCACACCACAGCCATACACCCCACTGCAATGGGGCCAGTCACAGAGGAGCCAGGTGCCCTCCCAGTGCCACTCCCCACCCCAAAGTGCACACTGAGGCAGAGGAGAGTCACACTTGGCAGGCGCCTACTTTCCTCCGGTGACTATAAATAGAGCCAGAATGACCAGTTCAGACAGAAGCATCTCAGAGTTGGACATTTCAGCGAAGGTGGATGAATCCTAGTCATCACCTCTGAGTCACAGTTCCTCACCGGTTTTTCACCTGAGGCTGTGTAACTACTTAACACCCACAGGCAGGATTTAAAATTAAATCCCGGACAGAGTGATCTGTAACTTGGAGGATACAAAATTGGACAGTTTTATCATAAACAGCTCTTAGGCCTTCTGAAAAGAAGCCACGCAGGAACAACAATTACTGCCAGATAAGGGTGGGTTTTAATGGGAGTTGCAGATCTCCTCTAAAAATTAAACTTCAGAAGATATCGTAGGGGTATGTTTATTGCTCCTCAGTGATAAAAATAAAACTATCAGTTAATTTGACTGCCAGGGCTGAAACCTCTACCAAAGCACCAGAGCGGCAATCTCCCTGGTTTACCCAGCGCTGGCAGCCCCACTGCTAACGTCGCATTAGCTGTGCGACCCCAAGAGAAGAAAAAGTCATGCTAAAAATGGCTTTGGTGCCCAAAATAAGATGATACTTGAAGCCGCAGAGAGCATTTGTGTTTTAACCATTTTATAATGTCATTTTAACAGACTATAAATAGATTTACAAATATTTACTGAAGGCCAAATCTGCAGAGCTGAATTTACCCAGCGGTGTTATGTAAGACAGGACTGCAGAACACAGCACAAAATGGGGCTGATAATGCTGCTCTAGAAATAAAATATTCCATTTTCATGAATTCCGTTGTTTTCCTCAGTTACTTAATATGGTAAATTTACACTTCAAACAGTTCCCACTAAGCTCTAATCTCCAAGGCTCATGAGTTGCAATGAAAATGGGCACTTGTGGCCCCTTCACGCCAGGTCTTCCTTCACTTACCCAAAAACCATTTTACTACAAACTCAGCCAAAAACTGCAGAGTGGCAGGGTTTACTGAGACATTCTTCAAAGAAGATGAATTTAAACCTCTCTGAAATACTTAGAGCTTTGCCATTTAATTTCACTTAAAAGACTTAGAGTAGTTGGTATTTTTGTAAGTATAATGGATTAGTGATGCTGCATGTTCAAGTGCAGGAAAGTCAGCAACATTAACTCTAATACAGTGGGTTGCTGTTCTACACCACATCCTGTACTTAAAAACAACTTGCTCTTCGGCCTACAGTCAAGAATGGTGCTATTTCTTTACTACAACAGTAACAGCAGAGTATATCCACAGCCAGCAGAAATAAAGCTAGCAATCGTTTTTCATTACCCACACAGTCTCCACCAGTACAGAAGACATGTTTGATAGCAAAGGTGGAATCAGACTCCAAAGCCGGACGAAAACAGAAACAAAATCCTTCACCATTAACTTTCTCCTCTACTTCTTCCACACAGTAAAGGATCACAACAAGCAGCCAGGCAAGAGTTCACACAACAGATCTTCTCCAAGACAGGATCCATAACCTAGTTCTTGGGATCTCCACAGGGACCGTCAGGGTTTACTGGCCACATCCACCTCCCCCTGCAAAGGCACAGATATGACCTACAGAGGAGGGGGAGAATGCTCCAAGCAAGATTAGTTTAATTGTGTCCCCCGAAAACATCTCATTTAAATCTCATTAGAACCGCTAAACCACCATGATTTCCCTGCAAGACAGCACTTCCAGGCTGGTCTCCACAACCTAGCCTAGATGGTGATGCATAAGCCCAAGGTCTTCTAGTTTATGCCTTCGGGTGGAAGAGCGCTTGACTGAGAAGGATCAAATGCCCATCCTCCACTCAACACTGGCAACAGTAAGCGCAATGCTCCAGTGCAAGCACCTGTCTTGAGACAATCCAGTCTGGAGGCTTTACTTCAAAGAGATGAGCATCTACCCTTCAGTATGACTTTCCAGCTAGTGGTTTATCAAGGTCAGATGATGCCAGGGAATATACTAAAAACCAAAAAGTATTTCTAAATTGCCATTTCACACAATAGCCGATTGAGAGGGGATGTCAAGTCTGACTCACTGTAATATTCATACATTTAATGGATTTTTCCACACTCCAGTCGGGCTCCATACCAAGAGGAAGAAAGTTCTTTTCCTCAGTAAAGATAATTAACAATTCATATGCGGCAGTTTCTACCATATGAGGCTCATCAGCTGACTGCCTTGATCTGTTAACCACTCTGCTGGTGGGGTTCTTCTACCTTAAATTAAGAGTATTTTCTAGTTTTAATAATATTACAGAGAAAGGCACTGAAGTTATTCGCTGTGAAAATGTTGCTTTTATTCAGAAACATGGTTGTTTAATCATCCTCTACCTAAACGTGTTGCTCACTTTTTTTCCTTTCTCCTGTACACTTGTGGGGGAAGAAAGAGATGTGGGAGGACATTCGGAAGATATAAAAAGCTTCAGAAGTTTCCAATTGGTACCATGCACTGATAAAAATGTTTCAATTGGCTAGAAAATAAATTAAGGGAGAAAATTCATAGTAAAAACTAGTTTCCTCACTTTTTCCCAATCACCAAGAAAGGGGTGAAAAAGTCTGTTTCCATCAACATAGAAAAGGCTGGGGTTTAATGGAATACTTAAGAAAACTGTCAGATTTCAGAGCATTTTTCCTACCACACTTCCTGCCTGCACTGATTCACCATTTTCCAAGTATCTAAATTTTTGGTAAATATGAGAAATTAGAGGAAATCATGATTCCACATTAATCTTATGCAGAATTACAGTTGCTAAACCAAATTACTCTTGTGTGGATTAAGAAAAAAAGCAAACATGCAGTACATTTCTCCAAGCCACCTGCATTCTGTGCCCAATCTCAGACCAAGATACTCTCACCAGTATACAAAACTCTGGTGAACAATCTGAGAAAATTAATTATTGTACCCATAAAGGATGACACACAAGCTTGGGCATCTGCTTAGTTTGGGCCCTCTTGTTGATACAGTATTGACTTAATCTTTAATTTTTATGCATTATGGAGAAAATAATTTATTCACTGAGATAGTATTTTAAATGTGCTTTTCAAATCTGTTCATTGCAGAGTCCCAGAGCAGTGTACAAATACCACATAAGCAAAACTTAACTTGGTCAAAGAAATAAAAATCTCTGCAAAAGAAAGCACCAAGAGCACCCAATGCACCCATGTGAACAGGTGGCCTGGCCCAGAACAGATTTGTTTTCTGAAAACACTGATGGATAAGATATGACCTTCGGTTATTATGTCTACCCTCCAGAATCCTAATACTATTCTATGAAACCTGTATATGCTTGAGAAAGAAGGAAAGCTGAATTATTCCAAACCTAGTATTTAATGGTTTCTACACAGGCAGGAAAACACAAGAGTTCCTAAGATGTATAAAGGTACTGCCGGAAAACAAGTAAAGGCATTTTAGTTGGTTTCGTATAGCATTCAAACATCTAGAAGCACAAATTCTACAAACCTAGCATAGGGCCATAAAGAATCGCTCCAGTTGTGTTCGCTTTGAGAAGAAACTTGTTTTTAAATCATTACACATTCACAGCCAGAGACGGAGGAAGGTCTAGAACCCTCTCCAGGGTTCTGCTCCCCACCTCCCATGCAGTTTGGGGCCAACTGTTAACCTCCCCGGTATGCCCAATCCCTCAGTTTTCATTTGCCTCTGGGGATTTGAAATGAAGCTACAAAGCAGAGATGTGATAGACAGCATTTCTAGTTTAGTGCTGCTCTGGAGAAGATAAATTATCTTGAACTCAGGTTTATTAAGGCTCTCCTTACTGTGTTCAAGGGATTGGTCCAGGGATTAGAATGAAGTATTGTTTCTGCCTTAAATACCGACAGAGACTTGGACATACAGATTATTTATGTGTGTTGCTCTAGCACTTCAATAGCACAGACAGCCGAATGAACTACCTGCCTTTTCCAGGTGTTGTTCTTGGACAGCACCAACAACGAGCTCCCCGTGACAACAAATTAAAGAATTCATCCGGGCCATCCTGGGAAGCTGCATATCTCTATCGTATCAAGACTTGGGAATTTGTTTTATGATACTGTAATAACATGGCGTATCTTTAGCAAGATGAAATCAGCTTAGTAGTCACAAGAACAGAGGTGAAATCAAGTAACAGCCCTTATCTGAAAGGAAAAAATGACGTGACAAAGACAGTAATCAAGAGCTATTTTGTAAATGGAACGGCTGGTGCTTCCACAGGCATGAAAAAGGCTTAAGTCACTTAAGAGAAAAGATTCTAGTAAATAAAAATTACACTGTTTCATTTATGAATCCCTTTCTTCTCCATTTCATTTGTAATTAGAGTGGATATTATAAACTGTAATACATATGAAAATCTCTTCTGGCGTTATCTGTGGAAAATATAAAACCTGTTCTTCTAATGAAACAAATGAAAGGGAGATTTCTGTTCCAGTAAGACAGCACTGATCTGTAAAAAGAGTAGGATTTTTTTTTTCTTAGCACTGAGCTTTTTTCTTCACTTTGACAGAATATTCAGAGAACACTGAAGAAATTATTTCAGTGAGACTGAAGGAAGAAAATCTGCCAAGAACTGGGGGCCAGCTTCTACAATGGTTTCATGGATCTGAGATTTCCTTTCTGAAGGAAATGCAGAATTAAGTCTTCTTTAGTCTGTATACAGCTGAGTAGCTCCAGCTAAAGTAGTCACGAACTGCTGAGCTGGAATGAGTAGCAGGGAAAGGCAAAGGCTATCTTGATCACACAAAGAAAAGCACATTTCAGCTATGATCACTACTGTAAAAACCAGAAAACCTCGAGACAGAGGAGGCAATACCTTTACAGGTAGCAAACCTCCAGAAGGGCGATACCCTCCCCTAAGGTCTCACATTAAGCAATGTGCCTGACAACCAAACAATGCTCAGCAGCCGCCTAAAATTACAAAGCCTCCAACCCTTCACATGGTACTGTTGCAGTATTTGCAAGATCTGATTCACTGATTCCGAGTGCAACCCCCGTCTGCTTCAGCTTCAGCTCACCAGCTGAAAACATATCCCCATGACAACCCGGGAGCAGCGGAGGAGAGCACAACACCCAACCTGCTGTGAAGCAATGCCGAAGCCCTGATCCATGGCAGAAATGCGCCAACACACGACAGCAGCTTTTCTCTCGCTGCCATGGGGCACATACATACCTGTGTGTCACCCTGGATTAGAAAATTAAAACGAGAATGGCACGAAGTGCATGCCATCACTGTTAACTTTTACTTCAGCATTATACAATTTCTGCAATCACACGTGTACACAGGCTGGGGAAGAAGGTTATTTAGCAGCCCAAAGACGTGTCGTGAGCAGAATCAACGACCAACTCACACTTGCAATGTGAATCCATTGTATTTCAGACCAGGAAAACTGGGTTTTGTCCTTGACAGCATATGTCAAGGAAGTCTGCTAATACTAAGGTCTGAGTTGAACAAAACATTAGCTCTACAACTGCATCTGTCTAGATCAACACTAGACAGATTATATTAATTCCACCACTAAAAGCAAAATAATTAGCTACATTTATCACGAACGACATCAAGCACTGTGTATCTCAGCAGTTGTACTGCTGGTTCAATTATTCTGCCTCTGTGTGTTACATAAGCTCCACTTTGCAACTCCAGGTGATCGGAGAAAACACAAATCCATGCCTCTCTTGTAGTCTGTGCTACAGCACAGAGATACAGAAAAATATATTGGGAAAATTCAGGAGAATTACCTGCTATATTGTTTTGCAGTAGATCCACTTCAGTCATTTCATAAACATAGCTGCCTCAGCCACTTGAGGAAAGGAATAAAGAGGCTGGAACATCAGTTACCTAAGTCCTGTGTCAGACTCTGATTAACTGCAGTAAACTTCACTTTTATGTGGATCTGTGGTATAAGTCTCCATAATATGGCCCAAGTGAATTCACAAACCAGAGTCACTCCCTTTCCTTTCTCCTATCGATTTGGACATGACACCCTGAGATGATCCCTGGTTAAAACAAAATACAATTGTCACAAGCTCAAGGTAGCTGGTAGTTGTGTGCCCTATTTCATCCTCAGCAAATGCATTTATTAACACACATGGTGAAATCCCAGCTGAAAAGAAACCACAAGCACTAGTACCTTGAGTCTCCTAAAAAGACTCCACAAATCCTGTCAGAACAGAGTCCCTTTATTACAAAATCATGAGGAGCACATACAACTTGCCACATTTTTTTTTCCTGACTATTGTTTCCAGAAATTGGTTCTGGAAAACAAGTCCTACCAATGTAGTCCTCAGGGGCTGGCAGGCTCACAAATCAGTTCTTCCCAGAGAGCATAAAATCCCAATCAACAGCGTTCAGCCAGCTTTTAGTGGCAACTATGCAAAGACAAAGCTGTTGTTCAAGTATTGCAGAACTTTCGCTGCTTAGCTCTTACAAGTCTTGTGTTTAAAAAATTCCATATTGGAACCTGGTATTTTTCAATTACCTGGTCTGAGGATTTTTTTCTGGTTTCTATGCATCATGGTTTCTGTTAGACTTTATTTGGTAATCTGTGGCTGAAGAAATTCACAGGACTCATAGATTCCTACCACTTACGCGGTGTAATATAGCAACAATAGTTCTCACTGGGAAATCAGGTTCTAGCTCTTTAGAATCTTCCATGTGTCTTACCCCTTTCTTGTCCATATCCACTTGTTGCATGTGCCACACAGCAACAAGGATGGCTTAGCAGGACAAAGAACAGGCTGTCAAAGCAGGTTACTGCATCTCAGAATGACATTTATATATATACATATATATGTTCTTCAGAGACTTTATAAGACACAACAGACTTACAAAACAAAGCTGACAGACACCTCCCAGAGACCAACATGTGGACAGCACCCACCAGTATACCTGCTGTCTTCTGGGAGCTCCCCCACCTCCAGGCCATTGCTATGACTTGGTGCTCAGGGAGAACCCACATGCTACCTGCAAATCCCATCTGTCTTTGACAAGCAACTTCATACTCTTTCTAGAAAGGATTTTAGGACTTCTGCCAAAGTATATTTTCACTGTTTTTGCTTTGTGCCAACACCACAAGGACACATGGGATGGCTGGAGACAGAGACCTACCACAGAGCAAATACATGTACCTGGGATTTCTGAGGGGACACAAAGCCAGGGCTGTTGGAGAAGTCAGCATGTGCAGGCAAATGCAGGCAAAGAAGCTACCCAGGAAGCCAGTATAGCTCCACACAACAGTGCAGTGTCGGTGCCACCATCTCACGTTGTGTATTCATCTTGCCCTATCAACAGCCATAGCCTGCATGGACTGTTCTGAATGCTGCACCAAGAGCATTCTGGGGTGAAAGTCTAATTATTCAGGGCAGATTAGACACACAAGGACTCACAGTAATTACAGATTCTGGGCATTAATCCACGAAGACAGGTGCAGAAACCACAAGTTTACTGCTGCTTCAAGAGTTTTGTGATGGCAAGCCAGAATCAGTACATACTCCCATCCCAGGGACACAAGTCCCTCTGTGTCTACAGAGAAAGAGTGAAGCAGCACAAAACAGCAAATGTTCACATATGAGTGCTGCTTAGAACTGAACTCTGAGAGAAATGCTGCTGGACCCGTTACAAAAACTTCTTCTGGCATTCATCAAAGTTTGCATTCACTTCATGTATTCATTTTATCACAGAAGTAAGAGATGAGCTTTACCATTCAAATGACCAGTCTAACCACACAAGTTTTTACAGAGAAAGTTTCTATCAGCTCCTTTTACAGAGTCAGGATGGTCTACACCAGCATTCCTACTCATGAGTTGCACCTGCGTGCTGCAACAGAAGAACCTTCCAACAAACATTTTCTGCCTGAGAGGCTACTACGCTCTACTAGATAAAGTTTGGAGAGCTTGTCTGAAAAGCTTAGAGTTCTCCATCTCCATAACCTGCCCCTGCACTGGGGGGAACAGGAGAAATCTAAGACTTTCTGTAGGCTTTCCTGCTTTTACTAAACAGAGAGGCCCAACTGTATGGCCCTTGTTCTGGCTGAGTAAACATAGCTCCCTCTGAGGCTAAAAAATCTAATTTGGATGATTAAGCAGAGGCACTGGTACTGAAGAAAGTAAGATGTTTCTCTCCTCCAGCAAGTGAACTTAATGCCATGTTCTCAGCCTTTGCCAGCTCAGAAAATACAACCAGTTTCAGGTCTCAAACTGACTGCCAAGGCAGTCACACAACACAGTCTTTATATTGAGGATAAGGCATGCATGAGGGTCCCATGCACAGCCTCATCCATTCCTGCTGTTGGGACACATCCAAAATGGAGAACAGGTATCTCCAAGGAAAGGTACACAGCTATGATTGAGTAACATCTCTGTTCACACTTGCCAAAACAAAACAAATGCCAAACTCACCAATGTATCTTCATAACAAATCTCCCTGTTCCTCCATCATTACGCGCTCATGAATCCCAGACGTGTGCCTCCTATGTTATAACTCAATGGCATCTAACTCTTCCTCACCAAAACTTTATGGCTGCTATTAAGCAATTACAACCATCTGAATGAATTCCCACAGGTACGTGAGGGGACAAAACCAGTTACCTGGGGAAGAACACATTTCACAATCACTGAATCCCTTTTCTCTCCCTCCTGACCCACAGACAAGACCTTGGAAGCACCTTCAAAACAAAACAGCACAAAAACTGAAATGACTTTGACCGAAAGCCACAGACTGGCACATTGTAACTTCCCATAGACCCTTCTCTCAACCAACCCCCTAACATGCTTTCAATTATGCAAATAATTTGCATAATTAAGCTAAATTCAGTATGGTATTGTCAACTGGTCAGAACTGGCATTAACTCGAGAAACTCTGTTGTCACAATGATTTCATTCCTGCACTTGCAATTAAGGCAACCCCCTAAGCCTCTCCAGTTTCAATCGCTTAATTTGATTCCCGTATAGCAAATCCAGGGCAAATTTTAGTGGTATCTGGAATGTAAAAGGCATTCCAAACCCAGCAATTCTAGCAGTATTTCAACAGCATGCTTGGAAAGCGTGACCATGCCAGACAAATACAAGCTTGAGTCCAAACTGTCTGAACTGTACACAACTACAATCTACTGTGCTGCAGCATCTTTGATTCCAACCTTCCTTTGAAAGGAATTCTGCAACATTTCCTCATTCAAGATGTTGTCTTCTGTTTTCCACCTGTACATGCCCAGCACACTGTGACAACAGTTTACACAAACTTCATAAATGCCCATAAAATGCCAGTTACAAAGTGCTCTTTTTTTATTTCTCTTGTTCCTGTCCTTCCCATTGCATTTCTCAGGAGATGGGCCAGAAGCTCTTAGAAAGGATCTCGTTACTCTACAACAATCCTGTTCAAGACAGAAAGAGATACAAATGGCCTTCAGTGATTTCTTGTTTTCAAGGGATGCCAACTCAGGAACCCAACCTTGTACACCCCACTGATTACTATCTGTTGCTGCTGCTCCACGTGGGCAGCACTGATAACAGCAGTGAATAGCCTAAAGAACACCAAGAGGGATTACAACGCACTGGGAGCAGCAGTGAAAGACTCAGGAGCACAGATTATCTTCTCTTCAATACTCCCAGTTAAAGGGAAGAGGTTTGAAAGGGCCGACAGAATAAGGAAAATTAGTAAGTGGTTGAGGGAGTGGTGCTATGGCCAGGGCTTTGGCTGTTTAAATTATGGGAATGCCTCTGAGAAACCTGATTTTCTAGGGGCTGATCTATCAGAAAAGGGGAAGGATGTCTTTGGTCATATGCTTTCCAATCTAGTGAGGAGGGCTTTAAACTAGGTTTGCTGGGGGAGGGATCCACAATCTATTCCATGCAATGGCCATTTATACCAATAGATACCCTGGGTCTGGAAATAAACCACAGGCCATGAAGAGGATGCCTGATGTGGAGGACAACAGAACTCCAGTCAGTAAAGCAGCTTCAATAGGGGCCACTCTTAAATGTCTTTATACTAATGCACGGAGCATAGGGAACAAGCAGGAAGAGCTGCAGGTCTGCGCGTGGCTGCAGGGTTATGATACCATCAGTATCACTGAAACGTGGTGGGATAGTTCTCAGGACTGGAACGCAGGGATAGGTGGGTACAGACTCTTCAGTACAGGCAAAGGGGAAAGGGAGGGGGTGCTGCCCTCTACATCAAACATCAACTTGAATGCATGGAGCTCTGCCTCAGGAGGGAAGAAGAAGAGAGAGCTTATGGGTGAGGATCAAGGAGAAACCAGGGAAAGTGCAGATCACAGTGGGTGTTTGCTACAGGCCACCTGATCAAAAAGACCTGGAGGA
>VZRI01002270.1:575353-601515 GCA_013397515.1 Upupa epops | reverse complement strand
AATGGTTTCAAGCTGGAAGAGGGGAGGTTTAGACTGGAAATTCTCCATGATGAGGGTGCTGAGACACTGAACCAGGTTGCCCAGGGAGGTTCAAGGCCAGACTGGATGGGGGTCTAGTGGGGGGTGTCTCTGCTCATTGGGGTATGATCTTTAAGGCCCCTTCTAACCTGAACCATTCTGTGAGTCTATGAATAGTTGAACAACTGACTTAAGAAAATTCTGATAAACTATTACATCAATAACCCTGAAATTATTTTGTTTGCCAATAAGAAAATGCATTAAGCTTTACAAATCCGCAAAGCCACGATGCAAATGTTCATTAATATGTAAAGGCAGTACAATCAATACAAGATGCAACACTAGTTAAATTAGCATACTCTAGAGATCAAGAGGACAAATGGATCTAAGAGTCTGTGTTCTTGCTTAAATTGCATAGCATGCGAAATTCAGCTGCTTACAAGCCAAACGCTGTGCCTCATTCATACAAAACCATCCCTATGAAGTCAATAAAAATATTTCTGCAGTGAAGTAAAAATAATATAGCTCTATGTTAACATGTAAGTTCTCTTCATCTGAGCAAAAATACTTATTCTTTATATATCACATCAAAATGCAAATTAAGCAGTGGGCAGGTGCCTGCCTTGTAGTTTAAATGACGAGAACCAAGGCAGCTTGAATTTTGAATGCCAAGAATCCAGGATGTCTTCTGTAGACCTGAGAAAATAGAATACTGCAGTACAAGGACAATTTACCCAGTCAGTAACTGGTACAGATACTACAGCAGTATGCAGGAGCTTCCTTACAAGCACCTATCCAAAACAGTACCTTCTTTTTCAATGGCAGCAGTAGCATCAGGATCTTAAAATGTTCTGCAAGACTACTCCTATCCGCCCAAGAGGACTTGGGATTCAAATGTCTGTGACAGCTCTGTCAGATCTACACCACACACAGCTGAGACAGTGTGGGTCTCTGAAAAGCAGGAACAGATGCCAGTTATCAGAATAAACAAACAGGATCTGTGGGAAGTACAGCTACCGGAGGGCAAGCAGCCACCTTTTCTCTTCCCATGCCATCAGCAGGTGTCCTCCCTGCAGTGCCAGACCCACAGTACCCTTTATAATGACAGTTTCTGCTGTATTTATACTGTATTGATTACAGGGTTGTTCTCCTAAATCTGCCATTGAAATCAATGAGCATCTAAGAGCAGGGCAGCATGCTGGACAGAGGCTGGTGGTCTCTCATTTTATTGCTGCTTTACACATTGAAGCAGACTGAGAATACTTATACTGCGATGAAAACCACCATGCTGTCCAGGCGTTTGCTGAGGCATTTACTTGGTTAGTCCCACTCTGCTACTCCTTCCAGTATCTTCTGTATTAAGATCACTCGACCCATACTACAGCTGGAAGCACTGACGGAACAGACACTGTGGTCCATGTGCTTAAATAATAACATCTTGGCTACATTCACAAATTCCTTTTTTTCTGAGGGACAAGTGTACTGAGGCCAGGCAGGGATGGTCTCTCTGACCAGAACTTATGTAAATACCTTGTAAGAAACTTCTGTTCCTACAAGAAAATACAACCCTACAAACCAAAAGGGCTGTGAAATGAACTTTAACTGCACTAAAGCCAAAGGTGCTCTCTTCAATACACAGACCTTTGCAAGTGGTACTGTTATGGAGGTAAGACTGAAGCCCCTGTGGATGGAGAGGGCAGGTTCCCCAGATAGCCCCATTGCAGGCAAGGTGGTAGCCAGCAGAACGGTCCCTGCCTATGGCATTGGTGTTGCCAGCCTTGCCAGACTTCATGAAGCATCCCATCTGGCATACCTCAGGTGGCATCCCAGATGAATGGGCCCTCCTAGCCATGTGCAGATCAAAACACATCCCAGGAAGCTTGGAATGGTATTATTCTAGTTTTCTTTTCTGACCATGTTAGGAACCCCGGAAGAGAAGAACATAGCTGACAATGATCCCAGATGCAGGCCAGCCATGGACATGGGTTTTGGCTTTTAACTCTTCTATAAGCAAGCGTTTTATGAGAAACACATAATTGCTTCAGTTGAAAGAGACTTTTTAGATCAAGTACAACCCATTGACCCACCTCTGCCAAGTTACCATTAAATCATGTCCCCTTGGCGCCACATCTGTACATCTTTTCAATACTTGCAGGGATCATGACTCTACCAACTCCCTGGGCAGCCTGTTTCATGGCCTGATAATCAGCTCTGATGCATCCCTGTGTCATACCTGTGCACATGGGTGTCTCTGACAGACTACCAGTCTTAAATGGGTAGCTGAAAATCTGTAAAGCAGCTTCTGGAACTGAAAGGCCCATGAAGACTGAGTAAAAAGACATACTCTGACTATAACAAACAAATCTTACTGTAGCTTTAACAAAAGAATCCATCCTTTGTTGCACAAAAAGCTATATATACATTTACAAAAAACCTTCTCTTCTACTTTGTTGTTATATGTACAGTACTTAAAATAACTTGAATTGAAATCCACATACCAATTACTTGCATTTATAGAACACATAAAAGTTCTAGTCGGAGTTCATGTCCCATTTTTCCATTGTTTGGCAACAGAAAGAGTCACCACACCAATCCATCTGAAGCCTGATCAGAAATCTTATTAAAATCAATAGTGAGATTCTCTACTCAGGATATCTCTGTTTTGTCAAAAGAATCCGCCTCATTAATCTGGTTTCCACTCCTAGATAATGCAAAACAGGCAACCATATTACCTCCAAAGTTAAAGCAGCCAGCCTACACCTTGCTCAGAGTCTTTTAAGAACCCACACGATGATGTCCCCTGGTTAGATTTGGTGATTTTCTGCATTTCCAAATCAGTCACTCTTCTTCTGTTTGGCTGGTAAGAGTCCTAGAACTAAGTTCTCTCACCTCATTCTGAAACAAAGATGCAGCACTGGCACTGATCAAAACCCTGCATGGTTAAACCTCACACCCAGCACTTGTACAGAAGATATGAGCAGCCAAGGGAACTGGGGTTGTTTAGTCTGGAGAAAAATAAGCTCAGGAAACACCTTATCACTCTAAAACTACTTGACATGAGGTTGTAGCAAGGTGAGGGTTGGTCTCTTCTTCCAAGTAACAAGTGATAGAACTAAAGGAAATGGCCTCTAGTCCTGCTGTAGAGGAGGTTTAGGTTGGATATTGGAAAAATGTATTTATTGAGGGGGTTGGAAAGCCCTGGAGCAGGCTGCCCAGAGAACCCCAGGACTCCCTGGAGGTATTTAAGACTTGTAGATGTAATTAGGGACATGGTTTAATGGCAGTGCTAGGTTAATGGCTGGACTTGATGCTTAGAGGTCTTTTCCAACCCAAACAACTGTATGATTCTAAGAGACATGAGAGACAGTGAGATAAATAGAAGACAATGACAAACTCAGATCACATTCCGCATGACACTGATTAACAGGACCAGCACAGAGATAGTAACATCCAAAACATTGGGCTCATTTCATCAGCAGTATTAATACACATATTTAACTTAGCAATGCTTTATATAGTGTTATATACCATGAGCTTTTACTAACTTTCAAGTCTACACACAAACTGATTACATAATTGCTTTTATATAGATAGCTTTGTATAACAGCATCAGCTATTCTTATCCAGCAGTGCTTCAGGACACATCTGTGTGGAGAACGATCCCTCCACTTCTGTAATGCCACAACAGCCAACAGCATATTTACAGGTACTTACAAGAAATGGGTGAAAGGACACACAGAGGCTAAATAAATCAAACGATTCAACAAAAAACAGAGACATAATTCTCCACTTCATTCTTTCTCAATTAATACTTGAAAGATGCTGAGCATCTGTATTTCTTATCAAGAGCAGCGGAGCTGGAGTGCACTCAAAAGACATTTATCACCTGATAGAATAAGGAGTGTAGTCTCTGTGTGATGACCTGAAGAGGTCTTATCCTGCACGATGCCAAGTGCCTCCTGTGGTTTGAAAGTGTCTCTTGTGTAGCCATGAGATCTGTCAATACTGCAGCGCACACACCTTCCTTTCCCTGCTTCCCACTCTCGCAATGTTTGTCCAACAAGAGCTTTTCTAAAGTTGGAATGTAAAGTGTTTGGGTTAAAAATGGATTCTTTCTATATATCTGTATAATAAACTGGAGTGACTGGGCCTGTTGCTGACTATATTAAACGTAACTATCAGCACTGCACATTCATATGGCTCCTTCAGGAGATATTAATTAGAACCTTAATTGGGGCTTTAAATGTCTCCTTCTGACTCACCTCAAATGTCACAAAATCACAGAATGGCTTCGGTTGGAAGGGACCTCAGAGATCCAATTCCATCACCTGTGCAATTAGCCCAGACTGCCCACAGCCCCACCCAACCTGTCTTTAAAAACTTCCAGAGAAGGGACATCCACAGCCTTCCTGGGCAATTTGTTCGAGTGTCTCGCCACCCTCATAGTGAGGAATTTATTCCCTATATCTAATCAAAATCTAACCCTCTTTTACCTTGAATCCATTCTCCTTGTCCTGTCACTGAAGTGTCTCACAAAAAGTCCCTTTCCAGTTTTCCCGTAGGCCCCCTTTAAGTACTGGGAGGCTGATACAAGGTCTCCCCAGAACATTCTCCAAACTGAACAGCCCCAACTCCCTCAGCCTGTGTTCACAGGAGACATGCTCCAGCCCTGTGATTATCCCCGTGGTGCCCCTCTGGACACACTCCAAGGTGGCTTAAACTGGGTATAGCATTTTACTTTATAACCTACCTTTTCATACCTGGGGGAAGTCACAATGCATCTCATCCAGCAGCTTTCACTTCTGTTTTTGGTGTAGCCGTCACTCCTGTGACAGCTGTTACCTATTGCTTTCCACAACACACAAGAGCAGTGGTTTGAACTACACCCTACCGTAATTAATTAAGAATTTACACCATTTATTATCTTCAGACCAGAAAAATGCCCAAGATAGCCCAGACCAGATATCTTATATGCTATGGCAGTGTACTCCAGAGAAAAGCCTAGACAAAACCATAGAAGATATACCGAAAGGACTGGGTCAGAAGGAGAGAAGACAATGCCAGCATAGGAGGCAGTCAACCTGAAAGTCCCCTGAAAGCAGATACTGACACTGGTGATGACAAATGCTGCTCTGGTCCGACAGCCCTGACAGAGGTGAAAGGAAGCCAACACTTCTTAAGATTTAAATTCTCACATAAAGCTTCAGGAAATTTTAAGATTTCTCGTGTTGGCTAGGAACACATCCTTCACATAACACCAGGATTTGGTAGCAATGGAACAACAGGTCTTGCACTGGCTTGAATACATTAAAGCAGTAACAGCTCCACTTAAATAATGAAGTGTTGTAATACCCCTGGCAAAACACTAATCTACGCTGTGAAAGCCAGGCAAGAAGGAAAATGTGTCTTACCACACAGTAAATAAATTTCAGGTGTTTAGTAAACCTTCATAAACAACAGGATTTAAATGTCAGGACAAATTTGTAACAATAAATCAGTGCTGAGAAACAGCAGGTCTGGGAAACACATCCCACCTTGAAGCTTGTTGGGCTCACCCTGTGCAGTGACAACAGCTGCAACGTTTCACCTTCATCCTCAGGGAAGCCAATACCAATGAATGGGATGCAGACCAGGAACCAACATTCCTATGCTCTTCCAGGCCCTTGGCCTGAAGTAAAACAAGAATGGCTGGAACTGAGACCACTTTCTCCGGCATGGCTACAAAAGTCCTGAAACTACCTACCCGGGCAGAGCAGAAAATCTGTTAACTCTCGGTACTGCCACAGAGACCAGGTGATGTTCTCAGCTGTACAGTCTTTTCCGAATTTGCAAATCAACTATCCAGGCACTAATGCTATACTAATGCTAAACAGCAAGGCAGCATCAAGGTAGAGAACCTGAACTACGTATGTTACTGCCCCCAAGCACACCAGCAGCTGTGTATTAGGTTTCTCAAATGCTTTTTTTTGCATGGTTGGAAGGTCTGAAAAAATATACAGGAACATAGGTAATTTGGAATCCTCAGTTCTTACTGAGACAGGTTTTCATAAAATCATACATATTGACAATTCCTGGGTGCACTTAAGTAAAACATTAAGCTACAAGTAAGCTCTATACTGGAGATTCTGTCAAGAGCTTTTACCACTATTTATGATATTAAGTGTATTTCACAACGACAACATCCATGAGAAAAGCAAAACACATATGTAGGTCGTGCTCCTAAATTATCTATCAGGATAAAGCAGCTCTGGTCTCGGGATGTATTTTCTGTCTTGTTCTTCATTTGAATGCTTCTGACTTGCCCTTAGCTAAAACATTCCTTCCCCAGCTACGGAAACTCAACATAAAACTGCCTGTGAAGTGAACTGTGCTGCCTCATCTCTTCCCTTCAGACACTAATCAGGCAAAGGCACAGCTATCCTTGCCACGTTTCCATCTGGTTTGTCCCAGTTGCTGTGATACCAATTTTCACACCTCTGCTCAAGGAGTTCTGACCATTCCAGCTTTTCTTAATTACCACCTATTTTCCAGGTCACTAATTGGGTTTTGCCACATGCAGTTCGTAGGAAAAGCATTGCCAAGATCAATAACTTCCCAGATGTCCTGTTTCTTTCATATTTGAGCTTCACCCAATCAAGGTCATCCAAGCTTTCTTTGAATCCAGTTCCCTAAGGATGTATGTAAGGTGTTATTACTAAGTTTTCAATTCCTCCTGAAGTTGAACAAAACTCTCGTTACTTAAATAGTGTGAATTCTCTTTATGAGAGTCAATACGTTTTATTTAAATAGTCAAATCTCTTTATTTAAATGGTGTGAAACCGAAGGAGAAGCATACCTCCTGATGCACAGACTCCAAAGATTTATGTCCAGCATAAAGTAAAGATGGAAGATTGAAGTACAGACTCCTAAATTAAAACTATATAGAAGCATCATTAATATTTACAACACAGGACTCCAAATAATTACCAAACGCCCTGTTCTAACAATACAGCCTTCAATCTGATGCATGCAATGGTTACAGTTTGTGTAGTAATTTGTTGCATTCCCTTAATTAAATAAACAGTAATAATCAAGATGGTTTGTGTTCATGCTAAAGTTAAATATACTATAGCTGATAGTGCACTGGCTACAGTTTTGAGAGACTGTGCTCCCCTTTCAAGCATAAAACAGAGGATGCAGGAGGCCATTTCCCATTGTTGGCTATTGCAACTTCAGTGCCAGCATTCCACTCAAGCACGGGCAGTCTTGCTTCAGCCACTGGGCATACTCATCTGTTTAAATCTAAGCAGGCTCATGGTTCAGGTGTTCACATGTAATAGAGTAAGAACATAAATCAGATCACACTAAAACAATTCCTGCTAAATTTGTTACTTCTGCCAGCCACAGCCTTGAACCTACCCCACGCTTTCAGACCCAAGACCTGTTCCAAATGAACAAAATGACTGTAGCAATGTCACGTGGAAAAAAGGCAACGTTTGCCTTCCAAACACTGTTATTTAAACCCTGTGGTGAATATATTCTTAAAGCTTATTACATGGACCAACTCTGTTAACAAGTGTAATTAGAGAAAGAAAACAGAGTCAGGAGCAATTCGCCAAGGCATTTCAGACATGTTTAAAAACTGGCATAGAAAAGATAGAGAGTAATAAACCACTGCACTGGGAACACTCTGGCACTTGTGACTGAAGGGACACCTCAGTCTGTAGTACTGCTAGCACAGCATTTAATAACAGCAAGTATGCAATGCATATAAGGAAAGACTTGCTCAAACCTTGGTCCAGGGCCATGCAATTATGTGAAAAAGAAACCGAGCCTTCAAGGAGGATCTAAAAGCCCCCAGTGCTTGAGAACCACCTGTCCTGAGGAAAGCAGAACTGTAACACTTCCCGGAAAACCCCGAGTGGCAGCAGTCAGAAATAAGCAGAAATATGTATTTTCTTCAGTTATGGGCCATGAGGCCATCCTGTTTTCAAGACAACTAGTATGAAATGAAAATGCTAGATGCATCCGAATCAATGTTGTCTTTTACTTTCTTACTATAAGCTATTATTTTGGTTTTAAATAAATCTTCACTGCTTAGTTACACAGTAATACTTAAAACCCAGATAAGATTTTGAGTTGGAAGGTATTATCACTCAATAACAACTACGCTAATCACTGTAATTAAGACTACTCAAACAATTATTTCTGTATTAAAACTATTTTCCACAGTCTTAGTTTCAGTGTTATTAATCCACCATGCATTTCTTTTTAACTGAGCAAGAACAGAAGTTCTGTTGAGAAACTTCTTAATCGCATAGTAAATATTTTAGTTCTAATGCTGACATTTAAGTTCTTAACAAGAAAATCTATTTAATTTACTCTGAGAGCATGCAGACTTTTGACAACACTGCATAGCACCACAACAATTAATCTGCTTTGCACAACACAGAGAATTCAATTCTCATTGCAGCCAGCTACACTTGAACAATCCCAAGCAAACATGTGGTCCTGGACATAAATAAATAAGGAAGGAATGGCCACAGTTTAGCACTTCTAAATAGAAAAGAGTGATGCATTGCTGTAGCCAAAGCGCCAAAAACACAAGACCAAGTCTGCCCATGAGCCTGCCACAGCATTACTGTGCCTAGGAGCAATATGGAAGATCTACTTAAATCCATCAGTGCACACCTTCCCTTGTTTTCTTCTCATTAACATGTAACTCACAGCAAATGGGAGGGAGCAAGCAGAAAGCATTTTGCTACCTGAGTTACTCTTTTTTTCCAATGCAATCACATTCTTTCAACCTTCAATGCGCATTGAGAAGAGCATATTACTTAAATATGGGATGATGGGTTCTGCCTGTAGTTATGTTATTAAAATTACTGCAGTAAGCTTTTCCACACTGAAATTTACCTTCACTGAATGAAAATTAATTAGTTACACCCTAAACAGCATCCAAATGTCAGTAGTTGTGAAGATTCAAATGCAGTCTAAATACCTCTACTAGTTTTTAGACCCTGTTGATTAACTACCTCCTTTCCTTTTCAGTGTGTGCCATATGCTCTGGACAATTTTAACTACATTATCTGCAGTAAATTTTTCCATTACCAATGAGCAGTAACAAGTAATATTTGAAAGACTCAAATGTTTATGCCTCCATAAATTATGACTTTAAAATGTAAGAACTACTTAGTTCCATTACCTCTCGCTGCAGGTTCTGATTTCTATCTCATGACTTCTAGTATATGTTCAAAAAGAAGGCAGCAATATTTTTTAATACAGCATATATGTACAATTATTTACATGACCAACCGATTGAAAAACTCTTTATTAAGAGTGAACTTAAGATAAATTAGACCATAATTTGCTACTGGAAGCACAATATGTACAAGGGTAATAAAGAGCAGAAAGAACATTTGTTTCATTACAGCTGCCATTCACATTCAGGTGTAGTTGCAACCTACTTCATTGTGTATTGTGAGTAAACTCACCCCAAGGGGTCCTGTTACAGTCAGGCTAACACACAGCAAAGGAGAGGGCTCAAAGACACTAAGCAGAAGAGAGCTTGATAGACACCCAGCACTTCAGCAAAATCCAAGATAGAAAAAGAGAGGTATTACCCGCTTTGGGAATGCTACACAGAATGTGCCTGCATTCCTAACACTTGGTAGAAACAATAATAAAACTACAGCAACCGAGAGCTAGCTTCACATGAGAAAATTAGTTCAATATACAAACTAGTTAGCAACATCTTTGAATATAGGTAGAGAAGTTCAGTTGGGACAACAATCCAACCACAGTCATCTTATCCGACTGCAATACGCCAGTTTTTCCAGCAGCCCTTGAACCTGAAGGTGTTTAGTAGGTGATGCATCAGTTATTAAACCTTGCAAACCACAAAAGAGACAGCGCTGCTCTCCTTTAATAAAAATTCTTCCTCATCACGATGAGTAATTTTAGACTTCAGCAACTTGCATCCTCACTTTAAGCAAACCCAGCAGTACGTCTGGTGATACTTCCAAAAAGCAGCACAACATGATGAACCTCCACAGAAAAGTTGTATGAAGCAGAAATCTCCAGTCTTCAGTTGTCCAACACTGTGATACAGGAACGAACCTTGCAGAGAGAAGCACAGCTGGGTTTTGTGCTGTTACACCGCACTGGAGCCTAGGACTGCAGCCTCCAGGTTTTGCACTGCTCTACTGTACTGACAGTATTTAGTCAGTGTTTTAACAACTCTAATGAAAAGCGTTAATAAGAGGTAAAAAGAGAAAGAGAGACAATGGTATCATTCAGGTGTTACTGAGTGGGAAAGCAATCATATGTGTGACATATGAAGTCAGGGTAGGGGACAAGAGTAAAACTGAATGCTCCTATATTCGGATGTTTATAAAGCTACCAAGCTCCAAATCTGGAATTCCCAAAATAAAAAGGATCACGGATATGTCGAGTTTTCCTCTGCCAATGCAGAGAATGACATCAGTGTGACTCACAGCACACAAGCTGAAGAGGCAGCAAGACAGCTCAGAAAGGGAGAGGAGTGGGAGAGCAGCCATTCAGTAATCCTCCAGCTCTGCATCACAGAAGTCCTTTACGCATTTATATATTTAGGTCAAATATTTCTTGCGACATGTTTTAAAGTCCTGGTGGCAGGGCATATGGAAAAGCAGTGCAATCAGAAGCCACAACTCTGAGTGTAAGGGGTCTGTGACAATACACTACCTTGAAATTGCATTATATGGATAAATAAATGGTTTAGAAAACCCAGTGGGTTCTTGTTAACCTTACGAACTGATTCTATACAGAATTATTCTTGCTGCTTAATTCCATGCTTCAAAAAAAGGTGGAAAATATAGAAGTTCATTTTCTAGATATTCTATTTCCTTACTGTACGGAAGTGGTAACCAAAGCTATCTCACAAAAAAGGTCCTCCTGCTTTTTCACACATTGACATAAACTTACTTTCCCTACACAACATTTACCCTAACAACAATAGTGTAATTCCACCTGCGTCACCCACCTTACAGTGCATTCTTTCCCTTTTAGTCCTCTGTTGTGCCACTTAAGACTCACTGGAGTCAATACCTACAATTAATGGAAAAGGCTGCAGCATAAACACTGGTTATTGTTTGGGAGAAATCAGCTGCGGTGTTACATAACAGAAGACTCCGACAAGGTCCAGTGACCACAGGAGTAAAGTAACATCCCTGTTACAACATACACAACACTGAAACCTGTACAGCGCAGCAGGTGAGCTCTGTGAAGTCCAGCACCCGAAAGTGTTTCGGCATAGGAGAATGCTATCTTAAACATCCATCTGCATCCCAGCTGTAAGTAACTTCACATGTGTTTTTCATTACAAAACTGGCTTGATGAATGACATGACAACATAAAATCACATTTGAAAAGACAACAGATACAGATAAAATTCTTTCACCTACCTTTCTACAGAAAGGTAAAAGCAACTACTGCCAATCCCGATAGCTAAGCCAAACTAACTCGTACATGGGGGGCCGTGGGTGGGTGGCTGATGAGAGGCAGGAAAGGCGAAGTAATATTTCCTCTCTCAGATTTCCACCAGTTTTTCCATCCTCAAGCCAAACCCAGAAACTAGGACATTCTATTTGTTTATGGTCAGACAACCATGAACTAAGGCTCTCTTGGTATAACAGAGATATTCCATCAAATGTGAAGTTTCTTTGTTCTGTCAAGATTGTAAACAGATCTTCAACATTTTCAAATCCTCCCATTCTCCAACAAGCCAGGGTATTTTTAATAAGAATCAAAATAATCTCCTTGAAAACAAGCTGCATCAGGACCCAGACCAATTCCCTCCATGCTGTCATTGCAGCTGAACTTCACCTGGTAGCTGATTATTAAGAATGTTCTGAGTGTAGCAGGTGCCACAGTGTGTGTGCGATGTGTCTCATCAGTTCTTATAAAGCAATACTCTTCTTAAATCTGTAAGACCACTGTAAGAAGTCCAGTAATAAAATAACTTAAAACCACAGAGAAAAGGAATGCATTTTCTATGCTAAAGCACATCTAGAGAAGACAGAGCAAACTGCTAATTTCTACCTCCCCTTTTTGGATGAATCCGCTTTTAAATGCCATTTCCTAATCTCATTTTATTCAGTCATTTTGTAGTCGGAAATAGCTAAGACTACATATCTCATTTTTGTAACCTTTGAGATATTTTATAACTACATTAATTTCTCACTCCACCTCTTCTCTTCTCAAAGTCACTGCAGAAAGAGAAACAGGAACATTAATTTTGTGATGTTCACATGAAGCATGAGTACTTCAGATGCATCTCAAAATGTGTAGCTAGCTTGGCGATGCTCAGGTTTTTCCATATTCCTAGATACTGCTGCCTGCTAAAGATATTCCCTCCAAATATTGAGCAGTAATTAAAGGTTAAAAAAGCCAATGAGCATGAAGGTACTCTCAGAGGGATAGGAAGTTAATGCAAAGACTAGAGCTGCCCAGTTGTCTGGAGTATCGCTTTCCTTAAGAACCACTTACAGGACTTTACGGGAATTTCACCTAATCACTTACAGGAACGAATTAACTGTCATATCGGATGGAGCCAAAGGTCCATCAAATTGAGAATACTTTCTCTAGCAGTTTCTTGTTTTATCTAACTTTCTGAATTACTATTCCCTCTCCTATAAACACAGAAGACTCATGGGGACTCACAGAAATTATCTTTCATCGAGTTTTAAAAGAACTAAAACAAAATGAGGACTGTTTTACACAAACAATATCATTAAGTTGTGAAACTCTGTGTTGCAGAGGCCAAAAGTATAAATGGGTTTATGGAAAAAATTCAGGGGAAATAAGTTCATCGCTGACTATTGAACACGATGACCGAGCTAACCAGCACAGCTCGGAAAGTCTTCAGCTAGCCAACTGCAGGAGGTTCAGGGGAACCATTAGGGAAAGAGCTGCCCTGTGCTTACCCCTTCCTAACTTTAACTGTTACTGGCCAGAATATACTGGGCTTGTCTGATCCAGTGTAGCTGTTCCTATGACAGAAAACAGAAACAAGGAGACTGTGTCTCAAAGGACTGAAAACTGATTGTGTTTAACATAGTCCTGGGCCACAATTTTCCCCCTCGTGTTCTTAATAGATAGCACTATCCTGTGTGGTTACGTGTGGGCAACCAAAGCAGTTAGAAGGGTCTGGTTGGTGTTTCACAAGGCTCTTCACTCAACCCATGTATTTAAGTGCAAAACCATCCAATTCATATATTTTATTTTCATATATATTAAAAAAATTCTGTGTGTGGAGTATCTTTCTGATTTTGGTCACTGAAAGACAACCCACATCCTGAAAGAATTTTCCTTACACCTTCTAATGTTTACTTTATCCAACTTGCATGGACACCTCCTAAAGTGAAGGAATGAGAAGTTAAAATACTTTAGGGTTTCCATACAAAAAGGCTGCATCAACCCAAGCTGCAACCTTAGCTTTCTTACTAATGTCTGAGCAAAACAGTTGCAAAGATAAGATGTAAGTGAATGCTGCATTCGTGTGCACCCTCCACATCTGCTCTTCCTAGAGATTCACACAATCACAAAGCAGTTCAGGTGAGGAGAGACTTCTGTGGAACATGTAGCCCAAACCCATGCCCAAGTAGGCTCACCTGGAACAGACTGCTGAAGGCTATAACCAGCTGGATTTTGAATAGCCCTAAGGATGAGACTTCCCAGAATTATTTATTAACTGGCACCAGTTTCTTTACTCCCCCTCCATAAGGTGTTTACACATTCCGGTCATATCCCCCCCCCCGAGGCCCTCCTCATACAACAGACCTTCCCATTAATCAACATCATGGTTCTTCAAGCTTACCCATGACCTTTTGTACTGGGGAGCCCAGTGCTGGAGCCAGCACTCCCCTCTCACTCAGCCAGCTTGCAATGCTCTTCCTAAGGCAGCCCCTGGTGCAAAGACAGCCCCGCCTTCCTCCCTTCACACACAGAAGCCAAAATTCAGAAAACTAAAGAATGTGAAAATTCAGTTTCACTGCCTGATCCTGGACCAAAAAAGATAATGATCTTGAGTGCCTGCCTCAGATGTCACATCACAGCAGTCTGTGGGGCCATCTCTTTCACCAGCAAGTACTTCAGAAACCAGTCAGCTGCAGATCAGTACTGTTGTGTGGGAGTGAGGGAGCAGCAATCTCCCTTTCAGAGAAACCCTACAGGAGATCTCATAAGATATTTAAAACTCCAGACAACCCATTAAGTCAAAAAACCAAACACCAGCAAAAACCTTTAACATTCCCAGAAGACTGGCTATTCAACACAAAAATATAAAGTTACTAATGTATGATATTTTACTCTTCCCATGAACTGTTTAGCATGTAGCCCAACACTAACTCACAAAATAAAAACACACTGGCTCTTTCACAAGAGCAATAATAAATGAAATAAATGAATTTATTTACATTTATTTAAATAAAATATAAATCAACACCCTCCAGGCACTCACAACAGAAGACCCAGAATCTCCATCGCGATCCATTGCCAAACTATGCTCCCACAGTCACCCCACGCATGGAGACCCTCCCTCAGAGCAACTGTCTGTCTCTTGCACCAATGTGTAACCAAGTCCCGTCTGTGTCTTCCTGCTTCCCCGCACCTTCTTATGTTTGCTGCAATTGCAGTGATGAATGGCAACTGGTAGGGAAATATCCATGTTGTCAAACAGACCTGTTAACTCCAGCTGGAATCTGGACTGAGAAGGATGCTTTCCAGCTGTTCCAGTGCTGATACTTTTCTAAAATTGAGTTCCCTCAACTGGCCAGCACAGCAGCCAAACACAACTGTTCTGCACCAAAGAGCAGCCCTGGAATCCCAAGAGGTGCAAAACAAGTCTGAAAGGGGGCAGGGTGTCAAAAAAGCTATTCCCTTCCATCCTTTTCACCAAGTTTGGCTGAGTATCTGTACATTTCCAGCCGTGCAAGACTACCTGAAAACTTAAAAATGGGATTGTCCTAAGATAGCTTCGCGATACCTCACTTTTCAGTTGTGGCCAGAACTACCGAACAGAATAATGAACAAAAAATGAGAAGCTGAAAGAAAAAAGTAAAAATGAAACTGGGCACTGAAGTATGAAACTGACAAGAAGAGGAATATTGCAATTATTTCTAATATTTTACCTCCAGAAGGCAAACTAAACAATGACACTCACTGCAGTGGTAAGCTTACTCTTCAGTTGTAAAGCACAGAAACTGGCCCAGAAACGCAGGGCATAAACCAAGGTGGAGGGAAAACTCTAGAATTTAGAATTTGTGATTGTATTCCTTCACACAAATCACACACCGAAAAAAGTTAAATAATACTGAAAACAGAAAATTGAATACAGAAAAGAAAATGACACAAAAACTGAAGAGGAACTTTCCCATAAACTACCAAACTGGCAGACCTACATAGCCACGATGAAGCAAACCAGCAATGTGGTGGAGGCTCCGGTGCATTAACCTGCACCATTAGAGACCCTTTCCTTCAGAGCAAATGGAGACTATTATCAAGCAGTGCAGGGCTAGATTTGGATGGGACACAGGAAGGGCACCAGGCAAGCACTTCTATTCCCTTATGAACAATTTTAAGGCAACATTTTTAATAATCAAGATTTTCAATCAATGCTCTAGCTGTCAGCAACTGGAGTATGAATGGAAGGTATGGAAGCAGCTGAGGTAACATACATTGCCAAGTAATCTCCCTTGGACAGAACTCAAGGCACCTAAAATTGGTCTCACTGATTTTACATTCTTGGCAGGAGAAATTTGATTAAGAAAATCATTTTTTACTAGCTACTGCTTTTAATAAATAGCCTACTACTTGTAGCCCACAGAAGTTGGTACAGTGACTAAGAGTGGGTGGAGCAGAAGAGAGTGGATGACTTGCTAGGAAGTTATTATTAGATACCTGATGTCAGAGCAATGACAGTTACCTCTGGGCAAACACTGCTCCCAAACATTACCAGTTTCTTTGGAAAGTTCATCTTGCAGTCACTCCAAGAAGGGCCAAGAGCAGATGGAGGCCACTCTGCCATCTCCTGGGGAAAAATAATCTCTTCCCATTTTAAAGCAATTTTCAAACAATACGTGGCATCGTGCCTCTATACAGTATCTACAAACCCATGGCAATAGGAGGGTCTGCCCACCAACACAGTGATCGGTCCCTTCAACATGCCTTCAGGTGATCCAAACCACTGCGCAAGTCAGCCTGGATATACACTACTGTTTGCAAAAACCTTCATCCTCGACAAGAGAGTGGATGTATCTTCTCACAGCTGACATCCATGGATTAGAAGATTAAAAAAAAGTCTGACTAGCCTGTCTAGAGAGGAGAAAGAGTATGGTGTTCTAGGAAGAGCTTCACCTTCTCAGGCATTTGAGACACTTACTGAAAATCCAGGAGCAGCAGGATGGACAGTCTGTTAGACAGCCCTTATGTTGACAGAGACCATGTGACTCTGCAGAACAGCACGTATCACCTAAACTCAGGTAGCCTGCTAGAAACGAGAAACTGTCTAAAAATGAAACGCAGACAGAGCAGAGCACACACATTTTTCTTCCACACTGAGCACGGATTAAATAAATCCCAGCAGTCATTACCTCCATACTGAATATTTACTTTTCAAGGGAAAAAGTATGATACATTCAGAGAACTGAGGGCAATAATACCCTAGGCTTTAGTCAGAGAGACACACGCCTTCCTGGTCCAGGGACCTCAGCTTGTGACATCTACACATCCTGGAGCCACAGAACTGCGTGGCTCCCGACAGCTTCCCTCTTCCTATTTTTCTCCAGCTTCCTTCTGCTCCCTTCCTCCCCCAAAATGTGAACAGGGTCCCTCTGTCAGCACATACTGAATTAAGTAGTCAGCTTGTTGTCTTGTCTTCCACATACAATCACGCATTTGTCTTTAGCTGGAGACATGGGGTGAAGTCACAGTCAGGAGACTGATCTTTGAGGTCAAGTAATGACGATAATTTTAACTCATAAACCAATGTTCAGCTCTACTCTAGCCAGCTGAAGAAAATTTTTAAGCTGTTGCACTAGCTGGAAGGCCAAGGACTGTCAGCATCCTCCTTTCTGCACTGGAAAGTCACTCCTGCACCAAGTATGTGGGGCTGCTTGAGGCAACAGAGGGATGTCACTGCTGCTCAGCATGCCACACCAGCATGCCTTCTACACCAGGTAGATTTTCAACTATCCCCTGACACCTGGGCTTACTTTTACAAGTTACTCAATACTTCAATAGCTACTAATCTGCAGGAGTCATTTTTGACAAGTAGCAGAAACAGTGAATCATCCTACATTATCCCAGAGAGACTTCATAAATAAATCCTCCTATCTGAGGAGAACTTGCTAAAGGCTTTTTCTATGAGGGAAACTATTTTGGTCCTGTAAATAAGTAACAGTGATTCAGTCCAGTAAATGAGCCATTTGCTTTCTCATGCTGATCTTTACTAGAGAATGATAGGGCTGAGATACTGCTGTACTTCTCCAGACTTCATTCATTCCCCTCCAGCAACCCACCAAAAAAGAGCAAAAACTGAAATAAACTGTCTCCTTGTACAGATTTTCAACCCAGTCCTATGTGTCCCTCATTTTTATTTTAAAAGCCTCCCAAAGCAGAGGTGACTCAGCAGTCATTACCTCAGACTACAACATAAAATTAGAGACATTATAACAATTATGTCAATTAAATTAACCAGACATCTTTAGCAATTCTGATTATAACCAGATACTAAATTTCAGACTAATTTGAATAGCAGTCATAGCTCATATTTACATTTTAGATGAATGCCAGACAGAAATGTCAATTAATTTGTATATATTGTTTGAAAGACCAATTAGATCATCAAGCACAGTGTAAGACGGTCGCTGTACAAGTGGTAAACAATGTGATTTCTTTTCAAAGGATGAGTTTGCCAATTTCCTTCTTTTGCATGCAGTCTGAAACTTTGCTGCTTATTATTTTGAAGGTGGAAAAATGGAAAATACACCTATTTGAATAAAAATGTCTTGGTTTCACTGACAGTACTAAAGAAGCTCTCAAATCCTGTAAGCTTACAGTGTGTGTTGCTGATGGCATATTAGCTCTAATAATTAGTCACTGTTAACAAAGTAAGCTGTACTAATTTTGCCGAAGTATAAAAGTCACTGAACAATGAACATCTGTCACACAACAGTGCAATACATCATGCGCAAAATCTCTAGTCCACTCAGCCAACGGCAGAGATCCTCTCCCTCTGTCTATGATAGGATTTCTGAGTAATGAATGGGGCTTTCTCTTCAGCATAATCCTTTCCTAATTTAGTGTCAGGATTTTATTATGTAATTCTTCCATTCTGGAACTAAAACAACTTCAAGTCTCTTTTAGCAAAAATAAAACATTAATAACTGTCTCACTGACAAGAGAGTTTTGTAAACGTTGAATTGCTTTTCTTTCCAGAAGACAATACCAACAAGCACTTTCCCCTTGCCATCTACTGTCCTAATATACTTACACCACTAAAGACTATCTACAAAATTGCAGCTGACATACAAATACCATGCTGGAAGATCTCACGCTCACTCAGAGCTCATGGAGAACTAAATAGTCTGTCAAGCCGTTTAGCGGCAAATTGGATATCTTATTGTTCTGAACAGGATTGGAAAAGGACCTGTATTGTTGTACAGAATTAGGAGTGAAAATGCACATTACTCAGTTTAAAAAGAAAGAAAGAACTGCACCTGAAACAAAAAAGGGGAGTTAGAGTCTCCTTGAGTAGAAAAGGGATTTTGACCTATAAATACATCTTGTCGTATTTACAGGTACAGTTTCTTCACTCATAGGCAGGTAAGAACAGAATCACATCTGTGATATTTTTGTAATATTTTTCAGACAAGATTGTGGAAATATTCTCTGGTCAGAACTTGCTGGCATAGCCGGCATTCCCACAAACCTGCAACACAGCACTGATCTCTCCAGCAGGCAAAATGCCTCCGTGGTCAGGAAAGTTAAGGATTTATACAACAGCCTTCCACAAACACATCCCAAACCACCACCATCAGCAACACCATAGGAGTTTTCACATATGAAATGACTCTAAGGGAAACACACAACAAATTAAAAAACCCCACCCTAAAATACCAGCTCTGTATCTGCAAACTTAATTCCTATTTCTGTCCCTAGCGTTATGCAGATCAGCAGTGCTCAGAGCACATCATCACCTTGCAGGGATCAGCCCTTCACTGGCACAGCAGGTGACAAGAGCAAAGCAATGCCCTGCACATAGGTGTCACCATGCAAACCTGTATTTCATGGGATTTTTTTACATTAAGTTCCATTGGAAAGCTTCATGTGCTTATCTGCACATTTGGATACAAACCCCACTGTGTTACCATGTGCGTTTTTAAAGGGGAAGAAATGTATTTTGACAAGGGGACTTGAGAGTGGTATTTTTAGAATTCACATACGCTACAGCATCTTAGCCAAAAAAGGAAAGCAGCAAAACATTTCCAAGCTGAACTATCAGTGTATTTGTACTCCATACTCCTGACTCATTCAAAGCTCAAATTCATTGAAAGCTCAAATTGCTCAACTTCAATCTTCCACACAGTTAAACAATGCTTTTTTGGCTTTATGCGTTTTCTTATCTGCAATAAAAATGCTCCAACTGCATGTTCTGCTTGTATGAACCCTGAACAATTTTTTCATTAACACAATTTTCTGTTATCACAATCTACACTGCAGCAGCTTTCTGCTAAACTCTATCTGGAAGATCAGATCAGATCAGTCAGTCAGCTATTTGGTTCAATATCCTATCCCCAACAACAGCGATTTATAAATGCTGTAGTGACAATTCAGGAACCCAGGATACAACCATCTGCTCTTGTGACAATTTCTCCAGGTTGCTCACTCATTTACAACTAGCCTATACCCACAGGTGTGAGATTTTAAATCCATAATCTTCACCACTTACTTTGCTTGCTATAATTGATGCCTCTTTTTGCTGACTTCACCCGAGTGTTACTTTCACCACATTCAGTATGCTTTTTCTTGGAATAACTTTGCAGAATTCACAATGTCATTCCACTGCAGCTCTCTGCTGCTTTTTTGTTGAAGTTACATACACCTCGGTGATCCTTCTGAGATGCTCCAGCTGATCACAAATGCCACCTCTACAAGCCTGCTATCAGGACCTGGATGCTCAGACAGATCATAGAGATGCCTTGGAACAAAGGTCTGGCAGAATCCAAACCTGTACATATGCAGACAGCACATTTGCCACCAGGCTGCTTAACCAACGGCTGAACTATGTACTGCTAATGAGGTCTTGTCACAGATGACCTGCAAAACCACCCATCAGCCCATGGCTGGATTAGCTGACCTACCCACATTTCTTAGATGCATAGAACACAACTGCTGCTTATAACATTTCAAACACAAGAGTAAAAAATTCAATGACTCCTAGCTCTTGGCCCTTCCCAAAATCATTTTAAATGCTCAACTGTCCAACCATGTTTAAAATGGCCTTGAGGCTGTGAAACAATTGATGACATGTAAGTTATATGAGGAAACAAAATCGAACAGCACGAGGTTTTGAGAGTAAGATACACCACTCTTCAGTTCAGGCAGAAAGCACACCTCTAGTTTGGAAATGTTCGAAAATGTGTTTTGGACTTGAACTCGGTGTAAACAGTACACTAAAAAAGATTTCACACACCAACTGTGAAAGTCAGATATGCTGGAGCTTCCCTGCATTAAACAGAACATGCTAATGAGAAAAATATCTAAAGAGTGTGGCTCTGCTTACTTGTGAATCTTCAAAAGCAACTGAAAACAAACTAGGATAATACCAGGAATCATAATAACAACTTTTACAAGCTACTGAAAAATGCTCCTTGGTCCATGCTGTGGCACTGGATATGAAAGGCCTCCAGACACAGGAAGAATTGAGTGTGTAAGTAAATTTGAACTCACCACTGAAGGCATGCAAATGGAAGTAATTAAACAGATCTCAGTATCAAGGTTAACTCTAATTTATCTTTTTGGTACAGATCACATAAGAGGGCAAACTGCAAGAATCCATCTTTCAGTAAAATCAAAATGGGACAGAAATGCCATAGCTGATGACACTACAGGACAACCCAAGACTGGGTTGATTCAGTCTAAGACCACATTCTAACCCCAGTTTGTCCCCAAGTACAGCACAAATTTGTTACCAGTTCATTGTACCAGGAGTACAATTCCTCCTCACCAAAATGACTGAATGTTTTGATTACAGCTTTCACTTTTCCCATTACGGCCTGTAACTAAAGTAGGTGGGAGAAAAGAACTCTGTCCTATGAAACATTAACAGTTTTATTTGGGCTTTGCTGACAAAGCTCTGGAGGTCATGATGCATTGGGTTACTTTTGTCTTAAGAAAGTTGTAAATCAAGTGTAAATGATTATAAACATTTCAACGTAATACCAAACCACTTTAACAAATTGATGCAGCAGCTATCACTTCCCCACACAAAATCAGGACTAAGACCGACACACTGGGCACTGTACAGTGAAGCAACTAGATGTTCAGTACTCCACAAATGACCAACAACTTCTCATTATTGCACTCTTAATTATTCAGTACAAGGCAACAGTACCTCTGCAGTCTCTGCACTACCCTTATCTTTTCTCTCTTCACTCCTTTCCTACTGAACACACTCAAATTTCTCCAAATCTACATCTAACTTATTTTGCTATTTCCAAAGAAAACGCCTCACTACGGCACCTGCTACAGGAAGTTAGCATGCAGCTGCTGCTTGCCAAAAGCTTTCATATGTCAATCTTCCTTCCACTCTACTTTACTTTTCCTGATTAGAAAAAGGCCAAAACCAAAATCACAAGCTCAGTCTTTTAGCAAAGAAATGCTGGTTCATTCCTTTCATTAAACTCACTTTACAGTCTTGATTTATGATACCCAAAATGAATTTTTCCTTAATTTGGTTCAAATCCACAAAAAACCTGAAGCAGGTCACAGTAACTGATCCAACACTCACTGCAGAAACCTTTATTTCCCATTAGGAAGACATGCTGAAAAGGAGCTTTCAGCACTCAACTCTTGCTCTTTGCATTACTTCAATCTATCCATGACTTACGCAGCAGAGAAGGACACAAAAATTTATCAGAGAGAAATGTTGCAGACTTTATAATGCAATGGCAACGTTAATGATCACCAAGCAAAGGGAGATCCTACACACAGCATTGTGTTTTCAAGTTCAAATGTTCCAGTTCTTATTTGGAATGATTACAGGCTTGTTCCTTACTCAATTATTTGCTCTGTTAGGACCAAATTGTTGATGACTCTCTCAGCCACTGCAGTCAGCACTTCACTTGAAATCAATGGTAACTCTGCCTAAGAACACAGAAATCCCCTCTTAAAGCAGGTGGCACCATCAGACATTATACGTTCAAACTGTTCAGTATCTTCAATGATGCAGAAACAGCCAGTGTGAGGATCTCAGGACTCAGTCTTCTCCTTTCAAGAAAGAAACTGCTACCATGACATTTTATATCTTTCAATCTTTGCTAAAGGCTTGCCAATACCTTGAGCTCTCTTCTTAGTTTTCTCTGGGCATGAGTTCAGTCAGGCACCAGACTGCTACTTCCAGTACAGACCTTAGTTTATAACCTTTCTTTCCTTAAATAGGTGCATGGGCACCTAACTGTCTTCCCCACAAGGACTCTTTTCATGCTTCCCCTGATACACTTTGTTACTCTGCATTTTTAACACTTCTTTTTCAGTTAGTCTCTGCCTTGTGACCATGATGCTCATCCAATGGCCCCTACTTGATGTTCCCCATCAGGACCTCAATCTCTGTCATCCAGCGTGTTGGAGAGAAACAGCCTCTGCTGAGAAAAAACAGCTGTGACCCCAAAAGTACCTCCCCTAGGAGACCTTCATATGGAAAAAGACTTAGCCCCTTAGCAGTACCACTGAGTCAGTCTCTTTCACCATGGCCTTCTGCAGTCTGACCATTCAACTCTCAGTCATGAAATAACTTGTGGGAGAAAGCATCCTTCACTCCCTTTTCCTTTCCTTTTGGATTTGTGTTCAAAAATGTGAAAGGCCAGAACCAGACATGTTTTGATAAGCTCTCAATTCAATCCATGAGTTGTAAAAGAAAGCCTTTATACTACAATGTAGGAAAACAAAAGAAAAAAAAAAAACACTAGAACATATTCCTTCACTTGCCTGGGACAGAGAAAAGAATCTCACTTTGTCCCCAGGCTCCATTCAATTCTGTCAGAGGCACTTTCTGAAAACGCAGCCACACTGCACACAAACTACTAACAGAATAGGCTCTATTTAAGGAAGGAAAAAATCTTACTGCTGTTTTTAGTGGGTTTTGCAATCACAGTCAGGTATTTTAGCTTGCCAAGTCAGGTTTAAACCTGGATATCCAAACAGAGGTCCACCCCTAAAACTGGCGACACACTTGTGCAGCTGGCCCCTGGACGAATGCAAAGAAAGGAAACCACTCGAACTCAAAGTATGCTTCTCTCTGAAAACAAATCCTTTATTATTTTTTTGCAAAGTAACCTCAATTGGGTTCTGGCTAGCACATGAAGCAGCACACCCTGCATCTGCCAGCTCCAGTCAAATTAACACTGAGCCCCATGACAGTGACTAACAGCAAGCATGGAAACTGGCTCAAATACAGAAGTGCTCGGAGTTCTTAAAGAAAGGGATAATGGGTAATTTGTAGGAGTTAGCTGTCAAATTATATATTTAATTTTTTTTTGTATGCAGGCTAATAATAGACTTCAGACTATAACCTGCACTTGGAATGAAGTAGCAAGCTTCAGCAGTTTTTGTCTGTAGAACTCTCTTAGCTGAACTTCTCCTACAGTTACAGCAAATCCTAAGAGATATCTTAGGAGTGGGTAATACAAATCACTGCTTTTTTAAAGCAAAGATAAAGGAGACTGACAACAATTTTTACTTTTTTTTTAAGAAGCTAAAACCTGTAATGCCCTGAAATCACAGCTGACCCACAGGAAGTCACCAGCACAGCCACTGATCAAAGAATCTCAAACACATCCAGGGATGTGGCAGCCTTAACTCTGAATGATTTTTCACAATTTTAGATGATTAACTGTACGTATTAGTATGGTTTAAATCCCTTTAACTTGTAGAAATAATTTTTGAAAGGATCTTAAAACATGAAGATCTACTTTATCCTTTTTGGAATTGATAACACTGTGTGACAAAGAACACAATTCAGCAGATCTGTTAGAGAAGTTAATATATTTAATTACTGGAGACAGACTTGCTTAGATCCATCTGAAAAGGAAACTGAGGTTAAAGTGTGATTAAGGCAAACTGAGGACTGGTCAGATAATGAAAATACACATCATTAGAGAAAACAGTAAGCAATTTTCACTTTCATAGAACCTGACTGATAAATCACAGTCTAAACACCTAAACCATGTGGTGAAAAAGACAAAATTTGAACCCTGAACACTGTATGAGCCACAGATCAGATTCTCATCAGGGTAACAAGATGGCTTTAGAAGGATCTTCCAACAGTGAATATGCTCAAATTATTTCAAAATATCTTTAGAGCAAATTACTTAACACTGCAGTCTTCCTGAAATCCAGTGGCCATTCCAGAGTTTCTTTCCCTGTCTTAACGGCACAGGTATTTAACACCATTTATAAGCAAAGCTCATGTTCTGTTGGAGCTCTACAGAAACAGTGTGCTGCATACAGGGACTTCCCAGTTACCTGCACCTGGCTTTCTAGCACCAAACTTGCAGAACAGAAACCTGCTTCCAGTCCATCAGAGGGACCTGCTGATTATTTTCCAATTTTTTCCATAAACACAGTATTCAAAGAACACAAGAGAAAGAAACTTCAGAGGAACAACCACAGAGGATAACAAAAGTTTAATCTCAAAAGAATTCTCTTCCAGAGGCTAAATCCAGGCTTTGGACACATGCTATCACCAGATGAGGCTTTGGTTACTCTGCATAAGCAAATCTATTAATCACCAAAAAACAAAATCAAGACCATACCACTCAGCATTAGAAACAATGTGTGGATCTGACTGTGGAACGAAGTCATCATCTCTTGCAAAACACTTTTTTCATTCAAGGAAATACCCACTGCCATTATAAATTGGTAAAGTGGAAGAAGGAGTGAAAGGCACAGAATGTTGACAGGTTTTTGTTTTGTTGCTGTTAAGAACAAGTATTTCAGCCTGGAAGCAAAAGAATAATTTACATCAGAGGAAAACAAAATCGTAAGAAACAAGCCAACAATAAATATTCAAAGATTTTTCATAATCTGGAAATTATTTTTACATATCATAAAAAGTGTTATTAGATAATCACAACAACTGCCCTGCTTCAGTGTTTTATTTTAAATAAGGAGGTTAATTATAAGGCTGATATAATTAAGGAAAATGAAAAAAACATACAAAACTCCAACATGAATCTTTAAAATGGCATCTGTACAGCAAACAAGAAATGCATCTTTACATTTCCTATCGTACAAACAGGTATGTGTTTATTTTATGAGTCTGTGACCTAATGTTCACAGTTATTACAGCAGTAAGGAACCAATAACATTAGATTCTACTTTATTCACATCAGAAAGAATGACTGTAATGTCATTCCTTAAGCACAGGGGTTATTTCAAAGACATGAAAAATGAAAGAACACGGCATGGGGAATAAGCAGGAGGAGTTAGAAATCTGTGTCCAGTCAGGTGATTATGATCTGGTGGCAGTTACAGAGACCTGTGGGGCAGCTGGCATGGCTGGAATGTGGTCACGGACCTTTTCAGGAGGGACAGATCAACAGAGCGAGGTGGTGGAGTTGCTCTTTACGTGAGAGAGCAACTGGAATGTCTTGAGTTCTGTCCAGAGTGAATGAAGAGACAGTTGAGAGTTTGTGGGTGCAGATCAAGGGGCAGGCTGGCATGGGTGACACTGCTGTGGGTGTCTATTACAGGCCACCAGAATACCTAGCAGAATTACAGCCCTGGACTTCAGGAGGGCCAACTTTGGCCGTTTCAAGCAATTGCTAGGGGAAATCCCATGGGACAGGGGACTGGCAGGGAAAGGGGCCCAAGAGAGCTGGTCATCATTCAAAGACCACTTCTTT
>VZRI01002270.1:526327-574933 GCA_013397515.1 Upupa epops | reverse complement strand
GTCCAGTTCTGGGCCCCTCAGTTCAAGGACACAGAGCTACTGGAGGGTGTCCAGCATAGAGCAACAAAGATGATGAAGGAAACAGAACACCTCCCTTATGAGGAAAGGCTGAGGCAGCTGGGTCTCTGTTTTCTCTAGAAACTTGCTCAGTAAAATACATTCAGTCCATCATATGTGGAATCAAAATTTATGACTGCTTGATACCATACAAATCAAGCTGCTGGCTTCTTTCTGACCACAGTATTTTTCCTCTGTATCAGAAAAACAAAAGCCAATAAATCAGGTAGGTAACTCAAATCCTTGATACTAATGGGTATTTGTCTTCACTTATTCCCAAGCTGGCCAGGTTAGACCTTTTGGTCCAAGTGGAGAACATCCAAATGTACCAAACACAGCTAGTCCAGCCAACAACTAGTCCAGCCACACTAATTTCAGTGGCATGTCTTCCAATTTGTTAGATGCACAGGCCTGAAATACTGTGGGATCACAGGAAAAGCTGCTCATTGTTGTAATGGTTTAGGGAGAGGGTCTAAATCAGTTTGGGTTGGTGCCTGTAATTCTAGCACAACAACCAGCTCTCACCGAGAGTTCAACAGGCAATGAAGCAACTTTGCTAGAAAGACAACAGTTGATTGAACCCATCACCAAGGAGAAAAGGAAAAAACCACAAATTAGCAAAAGAAGCAAAAAGGTAAAACAGAAACTGCATCACAGTGCCTTTACACACTCTGAGAGAAATGGGAGACAGCTAACACATCAGGGTTTGGCCTTAGATGAGAGCTATGGGACACCAGAGTGTACACCAACACTCATAACCACACAGCCACCACACACACACAGAGTCACACCCCACTTTCCAGAAGGGAGGGGCACGGGGCAGGAATACAGCACAAAATATACATTTTGAGCTTGTGGAAAAATTCCTTTTCCTGATCCTCATGCAGATGTCAGCCCTTCCTGACAACTCTCTGGCATACTTCTAGCGCCCGTTGGCTCAAGGCTCTTCTTTGAGGCTATAGAAGCATCAAATGTGGAGGATACAACAGAATCCCAGACTCCCTCTGTTTGCCAAAGATCAGTACTTGTGATCTCTCTTTCTCTCTCTTAGTACAAGCTTCTCTCAGTCTCTCAGTGGCAGAGTATAAGATCTTGGCCAGCCTGGTGGAGACAAAGCCAACATGGTGCTGGTCACATGGGTCAACACCTATTATGGCCTATAGGCTTTCTGAGGTCTTGTGCAAGGGCTTTCCACAGGCCTTACGCAGAGCCTTTCTTCTCCCCTGTGGTCAGGCATCAAGGAAGGTAGAGGGTTAAAAGCTCACCTCTGTCTGGCATATTCAAAGGCATTTGGACTGTAGCATGGCTGTGTGGAGAGGTTGCCCTTACTTTGACCCACTGCCAAGAACAGGAGTGAGCTATTGATGGCTTTTCTGCATCCGAGCCCTCAGAGAAAGAGAGGAAGGGCTTCAGGCTCACCCTTACAGAAGGGGGTTTGCCGGTAGAGAGAACGACTTGTCTCTTCAGCCTCTCTGCGTTTGAGCTCCCATGCAAAAAAGAGCCGTGGCTACCCTGGAAGCAGAGCTGCACCCATGCTTAGGCTTCTTTTGCATTCCACCCTTTGGTGTCAGAGGTTTGACAGCCACTGCTCACCCCCCACCCCAAAGCCTTGGAGGGGTTGGGGTAGCTATCTCTTTCTCTCCTAGAGGAGCTTTCTGTGCCTCGAGACATATTGGAGGAGAAGCAGAAGAATGATGTTGAAGATGACCATGAAGAAGGACAAAGAAGCAGGAAGTACCTCCCCTTTTATAGACTCTGTCCACCAATCATCTGTAGAATCCAGACAGAATCTCCTCCACGCAGGAGGTCTGCTAGGAAAGCTACTTCCAGCCTTAAAATAAAATGCTTTTTCGGCATAAAAACACCACAACTACTATTTGAACATTTGGTAATTTTCAAACCAAGAGAGCGTTCAGAAAAGGGCAAACGTGTTTAACCCTTTCACCTCAGGAGCACTCCCTGTCCACTTGCTACAGAGGCTACTCAAAGAACAACTGTATGAAATTCCAGTCTCCAAGTATGGAACCACAGTAAACCAAATGGTTATCACTGGTCTGTGAACAAAGATTGGCTTATGAAGGAAACAGAACAGGATGCAGAAGTACTGGAAGTCTCACAGCACTGTCACTTGGCTACAAAAGCCGTGACCATGTGCAGCAACGGACTAGTCCTCAGCAAGGATCACAGCAGTTTGAAATACACAGCTCTCCAAGCTGCAGTGACTGTGTTCCTCAGAACATACCTACAGCTGTCATCATTCACACAGTTTCACACTATCTCTAATCACATTTTAATTTTAAAATAACACATTTCTAATGGTGCATTTCCATTCCTTCCCATTTTACATGGGATTTGCATTTCTTAGAAGCAACTGGCTTCTCTGGGCTCACACACTTCATTTGAGTCATACAGTAAAATCTGCTCTGCTGTTAAACAGCCGCTCCCTTTTAGTATGATCCAACGAGCAACAGAAATGCAAAGGCACAAAAACTAAAAAATGCAGGTTCGCATCTAATTTAATGCAGACATAAAATAACAAATATAAATGCTGCAAGAAGTACCACTCTCTACCAAGTCCTAGCTCTTATTTTGCTGCACTCAATTGCCCAGGAACTATGATAAATGACACTGTATGAATACAATACTTAGAAAAATGACTGCAGCACAGAACAGGTAATTTGCATTCTATATTTAGCATGTATGCATATGTTAGTGGTGGCATTACGAGCTATTAGAAACGCCTAAAAGCATCTCAACCTGAGCCTCTACAAGTAAGCTTTTCAGAGTAAGCAGTAGAATAAATATTTAATAATTTACATTGATATTTTGAAGGGTCACGTATAGAATCTCAGACTGTTCATCACCATTTATCACAAGTGCACTGCAGTTTTAGCCAGTGGACAGAAACATCCCGAAGCCACCACCTTAAGAGAAATGCATAAGTAACTATATGGTTGTACTTAAGGAACAAATGGAGATGCATTCCTAGATTGGTAAATTAAAGATAAAAGATCAGAGCTTGTCACACGTCCTTCTGATATGGAGAGCACAAGATAGCTCACTAAGGGACAGATAAATCGGTATCTCTTTCAGGAGGAGAGCACTCAAGTTTACACTGGTTAGTAAAAAATCTAAAGAACAATGTAATTACAGCTGTGGAGTGTCCTTTTCTCCTGGCACACACACAGGATGGAAAGGTACCGCATTTCTAGAAACTTGGAAAGATGATGCTCTCTGTGGCAAGGAGGGAAGAGGCCCAGCAGATTTCTTCTCTTTGCCAGATCTCAGATGAAGTGAGGAGGACAGCCTGTGACTCCAATTCCATGCTGGGCTTCCCAAGAACTCGCACCAAAGACATGAAGGGAACACGACCATCTTTCGGCTGTAGTAGATTGGTAGAATGGCAATGATCACTTTAAAACTGGTGCTGAAAGAGCAGCTGGTGAGTCTTCTCAGGCAAGACGTGAGCCTACTTAATTACCACTACTCCTTCTAGTGTTTCAGACTCTTCAGGAGAAAGCAGAGAAATGGTACAGCACCATTCTGAGGTCAGAATGCAGCACAGCAAGCTTCTGATGCTGCAGCCTGGTCCCATGCCATGGTCAGAGGACATGAATCACAGCAGCATCTCACCAGCAAAACACAAGCTGAACCCTCAGCTGAACCCCCTCCCAGCAGAGACAGAGAACATGTGCTAGCCATGCAGACACCCCACCAACAGGGAAGGCTTTCAGAAGGGCCTGGTGTTTTATGAGATCAATCAACACGACTAATCAGTGAGGACTGGCTTTCCAAGCCATTCATAAAATTCAACCCAACATGGTGTCAAGTAAACAAAGAAAACAAAGAGAAAAAAACAAAACAAAAGATTTTCCCCCCATCTCTTGAGCCCAAATAATCCAAGATACTGCACAGAATACACACCCTGTAAGCTGAATGTAGGCAGACACTGGTAAGAATTAGATGTTATTCTTTCAGTAGATCCTTCAACAGAAATATTGTTGACTGTTTTCTTGTTAGATAACCAGTCTGCATTGCCATTAGCTAGTCACACAGTTCAGAAAACTTCACTGCAAATTTCAAATTCATATATCCTGCCAACATGTATTTGAAGTGTAGGTGTAGGGAGACAAAAATACAGCCTTTTTATTTTTGAAAAGAAAGAAAAGATGAAACCAGAAAAATATGACTTGAAAATATGGATCACAGTTAATCTGGCTCATAAAAAGAGGAAAAAGTACAGTATAACCAGCTCTGCACTCACATCACTTTTATTAAGATAAAATCATGAACAGAATTGCTCTTCCCATTTGCCTTCAGATTTGCTACCAGCTATGGCTCTCAAAACCAATGAAATGAGGAGGAGAAGGCAACATCATCTTACTACTATTTATGGAAGAAGTAACACACAACATTAATCAATGCCTTCTCAGAGAAGCCCTAAGTAGCTTCCAATCTGTCTAGCTTGAACAGCCCACTGAAACTGCAAAAACTGTGTCTTCAAAGGGCACATGAGTATGTACCTGAACAATAACAGTCCTTTCAACACTGGAGATGACCATCCTTCTGCCAAGTGGTGAACTAGGATTCTGCTTGTGCTACTGTGTAGAGAGCACAGCTGCAGTCAACATAAATACTTCTTCTGGACTAGTACAGGGAGCTTTCTACAAGCAATAAGTAGAAATGCGTAAATGCCTGTGACTGGTAACAGATACTAGAGTAACTGAAATGATCTCACTGCATCCACGGAAGAGGCAAAGTAATAACAGAACCACCCTGACTCTACCCAATCCAACCACTTGGATTGTATGACTCAGAAACTGCTTTTTCAGGTTTTTGATTTCTACTAAATGGGAAAGTTTGTGACAGCAACACATCATGATACGGATCCTAACAACCTGACAAATACATAGCTGACATTGCCCACATCTTACTTCAGTCACTTTGCCCTCACTTAGAACATCCAGATGCAAACATGAGCATCTAGGAAGTATGGACACGAATCTTCCTGCTCCAACAGGCAAAGATTCAATTTCAAATTTCCATAAGGAGTCTCTTACTGCACCATGATCCTGAATAAATCTCTCTTAGAGCATTCCACTAACTTCTAACTTCTGAAAGTCTCATAAAACCTTGAGCAATGAACTAGGCACCACATCTTCATCACCTGACAAGAGTCATCTTAGGGGAACGTCTACTGCCCTAGCAAAGGGAAAAATACCACAAAGATTGTGAATTAAGTCTATGGCACAGGCAGGAACTGAGAACGTGTTTATGAAGCCTCTCTACCCATGTACCTTTCTAAGAACAATCACGTGTGTGATTCCTGTTTATGCTTTAATTTCAACGGGGATGCCATCTTCAGAAACAAATGACAACTTCACTAAAGCACAGCAAGCAAAATCCAAGAGCTCATTCTGCCTATCTGTTTTCATCTGCTCAGAGTTCCTAACAGAGAGAGCATTTTGTCATTCCAAAGTTGCTTTTAAGTAGAAGCCAAGTATGTTTTTCATCCAAATTAAAAAGAAAAAAATTGTATTATGTACTTAATGACTAATTAAGGCAAGAAACTGAAGGATTTTTCACACCCCATTGGTCTAAAGCCCCTTTATAGAATAATCCCTGAAATGCGCATTTGGAACCCTTACAAAATTATATTATCATTTTAGAAAGTCTGTAGCTGGGAATCTGCATATAATTATTAATTGTTTCAAAGCCAATTGGTAAACAATGGATTTCCAGTTTTTCCTGACTACGCTTGTACTACCAGGAAACCACCTATTCATTTTGTAATGATTTAGGTAGAGTCATTGAATACCCATGCTTTGGCAGCATTTGTCCCAACAAAACCGGTGTGTAACAGCATAGCCACAACTCCTTGCTGCTCTTTGGGAAAACAGAAAAGATTACCAACCAAGTTATTAGCATAGTCTCCTACTCATAAGAAAGGAAAGGGAAAAGTTGCAGCCTGGTGAAACTGCCGTATCGCCGTTATTATTAGCCGCACATACAGGTGTGACTGGAAGTATTTCCATTTTCTCCAGTGACACTCAGACCAACAGAGACTGAACCTGCACTAACACAGTTGGTGTTGCCGGAAATCACCAGCACCATGGTAGCTTTGAGTGCTATCTGAATGGCACTAAGATTTCAAATATTTCTCTTGCTTTAATATTTACTTTCAGGTCAGAAAAGAACATCTTGAATTTTCAAATAAAACATTAGTAAGGACATCCTCACTGACCTGCAGAATTACACATAGTTCTAGATGTATCTGAAGAAAGATTTCAGGTTCTCAAGCCTTCACCTCCTGTTCTGCATAAAAAGCAAAGTATCTATGGAATTCTAAGCTTTCTTGTTAACATATATTAAGACAAGTGAATCCAAGGTCTAATCTTCTGTGTCAAGTAAGCTATTTTGAAGGCAGATATCTAGAATGGCATAGTACATGAAGAATGGCATAGGTACACAGAACATAAGAAATAGAGGTGAACTGCTCTGCAAGCCTGTTCTCTGCCTTTACTCCATCATGCCTATGCTGTTTTACACCTGCACACTACACAGCAGCATGGACTGGGAATTTATCAAGCCAACAAGAAGAATTCTAAAACCATCAAGGCAGCTCAAACCTTCAGTGTCAACTCTGCAAAGTGAAGGAAAGTAAATGCAAAAGGTATGATGGGTCACCACTTGCAACCTTTGCTGCATGTCTTCAGAGAGCAAGGCTAAACTTCTCGTGGAAGTAAGAACTGCAGACAACTCAATAAAGGAAACAAGTTGTTTAACCTTAGAGTGAGACATCTTTGCTCACAGTTCCACAGAGGAGTTGGATTTTGTTTAACCAATAACACACTTTTTTATTTAATCAATAAAGAACACTACCCGTGATATAAGGTGAAACCCAAGGGATCCATATATAGGATTTCTGCATTTGTTCTGACATCACATATAGAAGGAACTTTGCCTCTTGCATGACCCAGTTGCTGTGGTTCTGCACCCAGCTAAAGGTGTCAGGCACCCACAAATGGCATGCTGTCACACCCACAGACCTCCAGAGGTTCCCCTCTTGATGTGTTCATAAGACTTTGTCTGCTAACAAAGCAATGACGCCAGCATTTCCCTACAAGGGAGGACACTACACGGGCACACACAGGTAACAACATTACAGGAACTGGGTCAGGCAAATGAAGTGCTTAATTCTTGACTGGACAAAACAATGTTTTGCAGAAGAGACTCTACAGGTTACCAGGCTTTTGTTATCAAAGATTGTGAATTTACACTCTATTTCTGTTACACTCTTTGCAAATCACACACAGGAGTGCTATGTTTGCTTGACTGCACAAATAGCAAAGCTGCTGTTAACTACATTAAGAAGTGGTAAAAAGCAATAGGAAAAGCGTAAGAAGAGTGTTTATACCATCTCTGAAATACAAATGCACCCTGTAGTTTTTCTACCTTAAAAAAATATCAGATTCAGCCTAGAATCTACCTTCTAGTTGTTGAAGAATCAAAGAAATCCAAACTAATTACAGGGCAGTAGCATCATGGCACTAGTCTCTGTAACTTAAACTCACACACACACACATATATATTCTGCTGAAAGGGTTAAATTTCATTAATAATCTGCAATAACACCACACAGAAACAAAAGGCAAAGGCATTGCCATTCCTGATTGCCTCCTATTTCCTAAGCACAGGGCAATGGATTCTTATAGCAAGACTAAAACAAACTAAAATAGTGCTGATCTCATTCATCTTATTTGTCAAGAACAGCCTCTTAGTAAAATAATGTTATGTCCTCTGTTCCTTTGTGAGAGCACCAAATGAAGCTCAAACCTGAAGAAGGCTTCACCAGTACTAAAACTTCTAAGCATCAAAATGAATCACACAGAGCTTTTATTCTGCAGACAACAAAGCAGTATAAATATTACCTCTTATCTATGTAGTAAATGCTGAAGTGTAAACTAGTAACCCAGGTTCAGTCTGAAAATAAGTAAAGGAATCAGAGAAAGCTGTAATGCCTGATTTCTCTGTATCGTATAAAGAGACATCAAAGCTGAGATAAAGCTGAAGAGTAAAATTACACTCCACAATAAAGATAAGACATTTCCCTGCATTCAGTGAGCAACTGAACCATTTCCTATCCAAGATCCTCATACACTGAGATCTTCCTCTCTTATCAATGCACAGGTCACAGCAACACCTGGTAATACTGCTGAGGGCCAGAGGTACCCTCATGCTTGTTCTGCAAACAAGGAACTCAGTGTCAGAGCTGTCTGCAACAGACACTCAACCCTGCAGCTTTCTACAGCCTGCACAAACACTGTGTACAGAAAATCCCTCCTTGTTAAGGCCACTTACAATAATACACAAAGTTGCATCACATTATCTCAAGGTTAAGAGCCGTAGGAAATACAGGTCATTTCAGTTTCTAATTCAACCCCTTTGCCAAGACACATTTGTTTTCTAGCTAACACCAATTAACCCAGTTAAAGAGAATTAATGCATTATTGGGGGGTGGGAGTTGTGTGTGGAAAAGAAAACAAAATACCCTCAAGCATTTTCTTCTGGGATGAAGTTGTACAAGGCAAAAACGTAGGATGCATCAGAGCGTGACAGCATCAGAGGGAAGCAGGCCAAAATATTAGCCATGGTATACTGATTTAAAAAGACAGGTTATGGTAATTGCTTTTATAGACACTTCAGCATAGTACTAGATGAGCTTAATGAACAGAGATAAGATTTGACAATATGGCTTCCACCTCTTGTCCTGCCATCACTCAGGCACACTCAGAAGAAGGTACCTCCAAATGCAGTAGGCAGCGGGGGTGAGGGGGAAAAGGACTCCTGCAGATCTAAACCTTCCAGAAACTAGATGCAGAGGGGACACAGATCTTCTGTCCTTCATCCATTTGACTGAAGGCAGCAACTGACTTCCTGCAAGTTATTAATTAAACTTTTTGAGCAAAAATGAATCCTTGTGTGTGGCCATCACGTTAGCTTTCATTATTCAGAAGAATGAAATCATACTGTTCTTACTCATGTCACCTTCATTTCCTCAGCTCTGGTAGAGGGAGTACTGAAGCACTACCCACACCAGGCTCTGTCACCAACAGTGGCATCAACTATTGCCACTATTCTTGCTTCTGGGTTAATTCCTCTCAGACCTCAGGTTCAGCTTTCTGAAAAGCAGCCTTTCATTACAGAAGTTGAGACACAGTAAACAGCACCAAAAAACAAAACCAAACCAAAAAACCCCAAAAACCCACCCAAATGAAGGAGCTTCAAAACTGGGACTCAACCTGGCAGCAGCTGTGGACCATCTGGAAATGCCAAGTGCAGCTTGCTACTTCCACCTTAGCTGCAGCAGCTGCCACTTCAGAGGGTCCACTGTGTAGCTAAGCACAGGTCCCACACTTGGGACGGAACTACTGCTCCAAAAGCCCTTCCCCATCGTAAGAGATCCACAGCCTAAGACACCTAGTGGGAATGGCACCACCATAAACTCAAAGACACATCCAGAAAAACCGGCCAAATTTATCAGAGACTAAAATCAAAACCAGTCCATCCTACATTACCTACGAAAACGTTCTCAAGTACCATGAGAACACTGTTAGAAATGACAGACATGGGAACATGCACATTATAGGAGCTGTTTTATAAAGCCTCATAGTTGGAAAAGGTGGTTGTTACAAACCCACCACTTAAGGAAATAATTGCACTCATTACTACCAGCCACTGAAAATGAAAATAAGAAAGACACACTGGTATTACTATTTCCAAGTGGCCGAAGACTCCATGGGCTAAGCTCTGCTTTGTCTTTCACAAGGAACAAAATACCTGAGTGTGATTTTCACACATTGCCCATTTGTCCATACCCAGCTCTACACTTGCACCTTGCAAACACCGACATGCCAATTGTTTGTGCTTGCAAACACATTCCTCTTCTGCTGGTCTGAGAAGGCTCCATGCAGCAACTTTCTCTGTGCATTGGCGAGGTTCTAGAAAATCTGACACTGTAAAATCACATCCCTCAGATCAGAAAATAGACAGAAATAAAGCAAGAACTGAGTTGGCTGATTAACTCAATGTGTGGTTTTAATTACCTCTAACTCATGGCAGACTGTTCATTTGCATCTTTCAGATGAGACCTTAGCTGTCCACACCCTGTGTGCCTGCCTTGGACTGAAAAGATAGCTTGCGGCATTTTAGAAAAACAACGCAACAGATTCCTGGCTATTGTCCTTGGCTGCTACAGTTCCCTGAGGTGGCTGCAGTTCAGCAACACAACAGGCTTGCAGCACAGGCAATATGATGGAAACTGTTATATGAATGAAAGTATTGTTCTACATTTTTTAACAAAATGATTACTGAATTCTACCCAAAGGCACTTGCCTATCCACTGGCCCTTAAAAATGGAACATGGTTCTAATCAAGGACCTAGAAAAAAGAAAACCTCACACGAGCAACCAGAATACCTAGTTTAAGATTAAAGAGATGGAAATTAAGATTAAATAGAGGGAAATTAAGATTAAATAGATCAAATTACTGAATTCTCACGTAAAGAACAGTTATCTAAAAAGGAAACAAGAATAAAGGAAGACAGCAGATTAAGTGCTCCCTGTACTCAGCACTGGTGAGGCCACATCTTGAGTACTGGGTTTGCCTTTTGAGGCCCTCATGACAAGAAGGACATTGAGGTGCTGGAGCAAGTCCAAAGACTGGCAACAAAGCTGGTGATGAATGTAAGGCAAAGTCTTACGAAGAGCAACTGAAGGAATTCAGGGTGTTCAGCCTGGAGAAAATGAAGCTCAGAGGAGACCTCCTCACTCTCTACAACTAAATGAGAGGTGGTTGAAGGGACAGCCTCTACTTCCAAGGACTAAGGTAATGGCCACAAATTGCAACAGGGGAGTTTTTTGTTGGGTATTAGAAAAAAACACCTTTACAGAAAGCACTGGAACAGGTGCTAGGGAAGTCGTGGAGCTACCAACCCTGGAAGTACTTTGCAGATGTGTAGAATTGGTGCTGAGGTACATGTTTTTGTGATTAAATTGGCAGTGCTGGGTTAACAGTCAGACTTGATGATTTTACAGGTCTTTTCCAAACAAAAGATTCGGTAAATTTTAAATGGGTTTGGAAGATGTATGAGAAAAGCAGAGAAAAATGGAAGACAAGGTATAAGCCTCTAGCCACAAGAGCCTATTAGTTTATTATTGATTGAAATCCCATGTTTTTACCAAAAAATGCATAATTATAGCCTGATGTGCCTTCATCTTTGCTGAGTATCCAGAAAGGATTAATCTTCTGATCCCAACTTCTTTTTTACAGCAGCCACAATCTGGTCCTTCAAGTATGACTACAGCAAAACACCAATCAATTTTTATGGGAGGTGGCAGCTACAGAATTGTATTTCATGGCATCCTTTTAATTCCAATACAACAAGCAGTCCTTTAGTTATGCTACGCTTATAAGAACACCCATTCTGAAGCATCATGTTTAAATACTAAATGTCAGGCATCCTACAGCACTGTTTTGAAGCAGGTGAATTAAGTGGTTTAAGCTACTGGTAGGGCGCTGCTCCATCTTCCAGCCAAACCAGCTGTGGAACACAAATACCAAGCCAGGGATGGCACCTGCCAGCATAGTGGAAATGCTGCAATTTTAACCAAGTTGCCACTTCATACTACAGCTGATCAGCTTCCACAAATGTATTACAACTATCCATCACATTTGCAGAAGTCTGAAGCCTTCACAAGAACCCTCCCCAAAGCCACAAGCCTAAGAGAGAGCAGGTGCAAAGTCAGCCCATTACTAAAGAAAGCAAAATCACTTTTCATTTCCAGCTTGCAGCCTGAGCTGCAGAAATATATAGGCCTGTAATTTTGACCTTAGCCTGAAGCACTAGGGAAGCCTTCAGCAACACCGCATTGGTTTAAGCTGTGGGGTAGCAGGAGGTTGACAACTGCAGAGTTTTGCAAGCAAGGAGGGCAGAAATATGCTCCAGGCTTCTGCCTGGGTCAGCCAGTGGCACTTGCAGAGAGCAACTCTGCCCAGGGAGGGAGAAGAACCCCACGCCCATGGGAGGCTGCACCTGTGAAAAAGTTTAAACCTCTTTAAGATCTTCCCAATAAAATCTCCTGCAACGCTGTGGAAACACATCTTAAATTCAGTAATAAAGGCAAACACTATTCCCTTCTTGCTGGGAGAAGGATTTCTGCACTACTTCATCTGAACTAGTTAGTCACACACCAGGAGCTAACACTAGAGAAGTTAAAACCCCATAAATAAGCAGATACAAACAACAATGAACAGTTCAAAATCATGGTGGTTTCATAAAATGCTGGCAGCCAGGGAGAGAATTCAAAGGGTAAAAGCAGCAGGGGAAATCCGTGGCTACAGGCTCAGCTTACTATAACTGAGAAGTGTGTTCAGACACTAACCGGCCAATCTAGCAACCTGTGTTCTGTCCTTAAAGACTCATCTTGTTTTCAACTAAAAGGTTGCTTTCAAATGATGAGCAAGTTCTCAGCACTGCCTCATTAAACACTCTGCCACAGTTTTCATGAAAAAACTGCACAAATGATACCTCCTACAAATTGTGTTGCTCTGTAGTAAGTGTATGACAGAAAGAGCCTCTTCGTATTGAATACTGGTGGGGCAGTTCTACTAGATTCAGTAGCCAAACACAGTTATTAAAATGTCAGACATTAAGAACAATCTCTGCTTCTACTAAACAGACTACTTGATTTAACAGACACTTATAAAATTCTAATAAATCTTGTGACTGGCATCCATCTCTTTCTTATTTGTCTCACTTGAGGTTTCTCACTTACTGGAATTTTGCAGAAGTGGCAGCTTTAGTTTTCAACAAAACAGGAGTGTTTGAACGTGAACAAACTAAGATAAACACCCCACAGTTTCAAGACAAGATAATAAGCACCTTCACCACAACCTTGACTGTTCCTACTCTGCAGGACATTTCCATAGCTAACCACCCACCCTCTCCTCTTGTTAAATAAGGCTGCAGCTGGTCTCCAAGAGGTTCTAAATTAAGGCAGGAATGCAATATAAAGTGCATGTGCATGGATTCTGATCTCTCCACACTCACTGAAACGTACCTCCAGAGAAACAAAAGCAGGGTGCAGCAAGGGACAGATAAATCAGCACCTGCACGTGATGCTAATCTTATAAAGCAACTGCTAAATGTGTCTGGGGATTTAAGCAGTCTACCTTGACAACTTTTTTAATCAACTCTGATTGGTAAGAAACCTGTAATATGAAATAATACATATTCTATTACGACTTGTGTTCCTTCACAGAGCAATATGGCATAAAAATTAATACCGAGCTGGAGACTGAAAATGAAAATAAAATAGTCTTTGACATGACTATGGTCTCAAAGGGAACAGAGGTGCAACAGTGTTCATGAACAGACAAACTCTCACCTTAGAACATGGGGGTTCGACTAGATGACCTTTCAATGTCCTTCCTACCCAAAACACTACGATGCTATGATCTTCATGTGTCAGAAGTTAAAGGTCAGACCAATGCCTGGGTACTCCAGTGAACTCCAAACTCTGCAACCAACATCCAGTTCCTCTATTAACTTGTTCACTCTTTTTTCTATTTTTTAACACCAGGAGTAAAACAAAGCCTCATGGAAGTGAAAAAGCTCTGCAGCTTCTGTGGATACATTCACACATGAAATACATGTCTCTGTGTTTCTCACAATTCCATTCTGACCAGACACAGATGTACATGATGGAGTAAAGATAGAACTATTTTACTAGCAACTTACCAACCAACCATGTATATTAATCTCAAAATTTGAGCCTATGACTGCATTTAACCTCTCACAGATGCTAACCTCTCCTTTCCACTTCTGCCTTTTCTCCTCCCTTGTTCCTCCTCTTGCTTTTATCATGTCTCCTATTTCACCAGTAGCTTGTGGCTTTGCTCTTGTGGTCAACCCTGCTACAATAAAGACCTCTCAGCTCAATCACTCCTAGGGCTCCCTTCACTGCACTGACACTCTCTGCAGTGCCATGCTGCTAGCTAGATCAACAATTGATGCAGCTACAGAACAATTTTGGAGTTTTCAAGCCAAACCAGTCCCCTGATGCAGAAATGCAGGGATGGCAGAGCAAGAGGAATCACTACAGAAAACAAGCCTCCCATCAGCCTGATGCCTTAGGCTGGTCTCTTCCTACACAGCCCTCCAATGCTCTTGCCAATACCATCACCCCATCACCTGGCAGCTCTTACCAGGGATTCCTTATCCTGTATGATCCAGTCATATGTGCAGGACGCCTCAGCCAAGTGTTAATTATTTTAACCAATACAATTTGCTCATTAAAGAGATGGAAGTCAAAATATACTTAGATGAAATCTGGACAGGCAATCTTTCATATGTTGTTCATACTGTCTTATATCCAACTCATCGTTTATTCTACCCATACGTGAACTGATGACAGATTAGAATGTGGCCACTTTTAAAAAAAATTCCTATTAGAAATGAACCAGTAAAACATTCCCAACTTACTGAGCCATCACGGAGCCGTGATTTAGAGCTATATTTATTTAATGATATTACTTTGAGCTAAAACTAACTGGTATGGTATTATTTACAGACAATAAAGTAGCTAGAAAACTAGTAGTACAGGTTAATCAACCTGTCAGCAGACCTTCTTTGCTGCCCAGCATAATCCACACAGCAGTCTCCAACACTCCAGAGAGCATTTTACAACCCAAATAAACGTAGCAGGTTTTACAATATAAACAAAACACTGTCATCTCTAAGGCACAACAACATTACTGTTGAGAATAAGAGAGAAGAAAAAAAGCCTCAATGCTACCATTGGAATTTTGACTTGGGATGCTGCTACACATGTTTGAGTTCAGACTGACCCCCAAGGTTAAAAGAAAAGCCAGAACCTATTTGGTAAGATAGAATGAGTGTGGCCTCAGCTGAAACTTCACTGATCACACCCACATCCTAAATGCAGAGCTGTTACAGAGCACTGATGTGGCACAACCTACAGGGAACAGAACAATCAGACCTGGGTGGAAATTTCCAATGCCCATTTTATTTTCTTTTTCCTGATGAAATTATACAGAAAAACTCAAAATCCATTCAAAACAGCAGCAGTGGGAGCTCCACTGGCTTAAACCAGACCTTGGTTACACTGCTGCCACAGCATTTACATTGGCCCAGCATCTTCCACCAGTATTTACTACTGAGGAGTAAAAAAGCATGAAACTAAGACTGGTGTCAACACGTGTAAAAACCACCTCAAACCACTACTACAAGGCTTTTCAAAGATGTATAAATATTTGCAATCATTACACCTCTTATTCACAAACATACCTTCACCTGAAATGGGGCCTCACCTCTACAAGGCTTATTGCCAAGGAGGAAGGTGATAATCTCTTGCTGCAGTCTACAGAGTCTGCTTTTAAAGTCTCTCCAGTCCTCTTCACACTACTTAATGACAGAACTGCCAGGCTAAGATCATGGTGTGGTAGCAGATATTCACATAGAAAACACATGACAGACAGATTCAACATGTTGAATATAGTGCATCCTTGTCCTATAAAGTAACTTAAATTATTCCTTTAAATTTAAATTATTCATGTAAACCCACTGCCTTCATCCTCAAGGCAGTGGGCTTACAGTGAAAGTTTGGATAACAATACAGGCCCTGGTTTCAAGTGCCACCAAAATCAGTGGCAAGATTCAGAAACGCTTCCAGCAACTCTCGGTTGAACTCACGGAACGCAGGATCCCAGCTGAGCCAACTCTTCACCCACTGGCAGTCTCAGGGGAAGAAAAGCAGAAGGAATGGACTACAAAAAACTGCCATTACATAGTATGGCTTCAGGTCCTAGAAACTAGTCATCCAGGCTGAGTATTTCTACTTTCTCTTGTTGAAGAACTATGTTTCTGCAATCCTTACTTGGAATTACTCAGAGCAACAAGGGTACTTCTATACTTCTGAACACAACATCAAAACACGTGAACAAATTCACACCTCCCACCATACAACTCCATTTCTACTTTCGAAGTTCACCTGTACAGAAGCTGTGCAAATCTTACATCTCCTAAGAGTCAGGGATGACCAACATCAGATCACAGGAAACCTTATCCTGAAATCAGTAAAATACACATGAAAATTCTGTTGATACTCTACCTAAATGGGACTTATCCAAGTATTTAAAGATTTAATGGATGTAACATTGTGGCACTCTCACTTTAAAGGAATCTAAACATCCAAGTAGAAGGTACCATACTAGCTACATTAAAATTACCTAATCCTCCTACAATAGTATCACCCAGAGACCTCAACTGACACGCTGCATTCTGTACCTTCTGCAGCAAAAGGGAGGCAGAATGGAAAATAACAAAACATAAGAATGCGTTGCTAGGATAAGACATCCTTTGTGGAAACCAAATGCACTTAAAGAAGCTGACACTCTGTGTGTGCTCTAACACACTGAACTACTGCACTTTCATCACAGTTATGTCTTTTCCCTTCAACAGATTTGGATTACATTTATTTACTTTGTTTGTAGCTGATCTACATTTGAAATGCATTATCCAAATATTGTCTTAGTTTTCAACCTATACAGAAACACAGATTCATCAGATTTGGAATGGACCTCAAAGCTCATCTAGTCCAACCCCCCACCAAACCAGGGCTGCCTAAAGCACATTGCGCAGGGCTGCATCCAGGTGGGACTGGAATATCTCCAGAGAAGGATACTCCACAACCTCTCGGGGCAGACTGTTCCAGAGCTCTTTACCTCAACTGGGCTGACATTCTCTGCTGGATTCTTGCAGTACTACATCCCTAAATGTCATGTGAATTATCGTTTCCTATCAGATCTCTTCCCTTAACATGTAAGGTCCTGAAGCCTCAAGGACAAGCTGAAGGAGCACAAATGGAAATTGAAATTTAATTTGTATGCAGAGCCTCAGGAGACTTCTCTATTGTTGTCTCCAGAGAGCAGTGAGCTAAGGTGGTACTCCAAATTCTTAACTCGAACTTCTTAAGACAAGTGATTTTTAAACAACACAGGCACAGACTATGTTTTTTTTGCCTCTATAAAACCGGTTCCAAAACACCTTTCAATCTTCCAAAGATTAAATTCTCTCTGCACACTTGAAATGACAGTATCACGGGTTTCTAAACAGTAAGCAACTGTTTGCTACCTACACCAACAAAATACAAAAAAAGCATACTGCCGCTCTGTAAGAGGGCATCCTGCTGGGAAGCCACACATGCAGCATACTGTATATTCAGAATGCTCACCCAGTTTGAAAGCAATGCACAAAACAAGTTCTATGACCTCAGAATACCTGAGTGCAGTCTCCAGAATGTCACGAGTCGCTTTCCTGATAACGGTGTATATTTTTAACACTAGCTAAATACAATTCTGTCATTGCAAAAATGCAGACACTGCCAGAGCATTTTCCCATGATCAGTATAATTATTATTATTATAAATACAATAATCATTATTATTATTATTATTCTAGAGTTGATTGTACTTGTTAAGATGCCAGGCACTTCATAATGTTACAAAGATCCTTACTCCTTCATCTGTTTCTACCTGATGAAGCACCAACAGGGTAACTACAGTATAACCTAAAGTCTTCCCCTAAAAATTCAGGCTGTGTTTAGGAAAATGAAGTTGGGCTGCAATAAAAACTGTGTATCTAGATGGTTCCTTCGTACTAATGCACAGTGTTTCCAGGCATTTCAAAACAGGCCTTTACTTTGCCTGAACAGTGGGCAACATTGTCCTTGGGCAGGATGTACATCTTTTGAAAAATGTACAGATGCACAGACCTCTGAGACAGGGCAAGATATTATTTCAAAGTAGACCATAAAAATCAATAGATTTGTGTGTGACTTTGGAAACAGGACACGATGTCACAGACTTGCAGCCTGCAGAATTAAATGCATTAGGAGAGCAGGAAATAGGACTGAAAAGGATTTCATGGTTAAGTCCTTTCATCAGTCCTGGTAGTCAGTCCTGGAAAGATCTAAGAACTGGTCTGACCATTTAGCAAGTCTAGTATATTAGAATGTATTTATATGGCTGAAATACCAACTGGCATTTTTATGGGGAACTCTTATGACCACTTATAATCACACTCATTTTGGAATATATTCAAAACTGCAGAGGAAACAAAACACTTGGGGTTCAAGTACAACGTAAGCAAACTACAGTCTACCTCAGAATGTAGATTCCCCTGAAGTTTGAGGCATTTTGCCTTGGAACAAATTTCAGGTATTATCACCTTTATAGAATCATATCATCTTTTACGTTGGAAAAGACCTCTAAGATCACTGAATCCAAGCATCAATCTAAATGTATCAAGCCCACCACTAAACTATGTCCCTAAGTTCCACATGTAATTGTTATTAATAACAGTTGTTATTCATTCGTTTGTGAGAGTTGAGCTACTTTGTCAGTAGAAGTTATTACACTATTTAAGCTGGAAAGAGGGAAAACCCTCTGGTTTGATAGATACTGCAGAATCCTCCTGATGAGCGACTGCTTCCAGCATTGAAGCATTCTGACCACATTTTCAATCTACTACACTTACACAGACTAACGCCCATTATCCTGGGGGAAGCCTGCAACCCAGCTATTGACAAATGAAAGCACAATACCTTACCTGCATGACAGATACATGGGCAGCTAACTTCAGAGTGGGAGTTCAGTAGGTACAAAGCACACTTACTGGCACAAGGTGGGAAGATCCCTACAGGATAAAGCCTGGCTGTAAGTATAAATGGCATTTGCTTTCTTAACACATGATGCCCGGAGAGATTCCTAACCAGCTGTTTCACTCTTCACTGCTGCAGTCTGAGACTGCTAATAAGATCCTTCCCAAGACATAACCATTGGTGCTTCTGCACGTGCTGTATGATGAAAATAAGAGGAAAGGGGGAAGCAGAGAGATGTTGGCTCCTTGCTAGCTGAATCTGTGAGAAGGGCTACTATGGAAGGGGTATGTACCAGTGTCAGTAAGGAAATCAGTCAGTGATTTGGCTCCTGCTACCACGGCAACACCCCTCTCCTATCTGTTCATCTGCTCTAGACCAGTCAGAGAAGGGGCTGTGTGCTTGTGCAACCCTTGCACAACAGCACCCTGATCTCCACATATTCCTCAAGCATTGATGAATCAGACTTTGTCAAGTTCAATGATGATAATGAAGCAAAGACAAGAGTGAGAAGGTTCTCCTGTTAGAAGGATGATTTGTTAAGTAGCAGTAGTAAAGCCCTTGTTGCCAGCAAGCATCTATATAGTTTCTTAAGGAGCTTGTCTTCCTTTTAGGCTTTGTTTCCTGGCTGTGAAAAAGTAACACATAAAAAAAGGCTGTAAGTAACTGTTCGTGACATTAACTCTTTTCTCCCCTGCTGTTTTTAAAAGCTGTGTAAGCTATAAACTACCCTATAAACATATCTTGAGCTTCCTGTGACAACTTCAGCCTCAAGTAAAGTCATCAACAATGAAATAGTACTCGTTACCCATTCCCATTTTGACTAAGGATACAGTTTTAATCTCATGTAGAGCCTATTTTACAAGTCTGTGCTTTTATTAGAGCTCTGCTCCTATGATATCTTAATATGACTCATTTTAAATTGTTTATGTTGTACAATACTGTGTTGTATTGCTCACACACTTCTATGACACACAGCACGTGAAATGCAACACATCACTTCCATTTGCTTTTGCAGTTATAGATAGAAAATACTATCAGGGTACAACACTATTCTGAGCAGCATCCTTCTTTGCACAGACAGTGTAACAGACACGAGTTAAATATAATTTTACCTTTTATTTTTATATAACACTTCCTTTCCACAAAAGATCCTGCGCTCATAAATAACTGACCATGTGTTTTTATGCAGCACGCACACACATCACACCCACCACTACTTCTAATGATCTCTGCTGAAAACCCAAGGTATTAAAATCAGTAGTCACACTTAAAACAAAAAAGAAGAGCTATGTAGTACATAACTGTAAGATCGCAAACCTCCAGCTGGCCAAAAAGCATATTACAACAAAAAGTAACAGCTGGAGCTTCAACTGTGGAGTTCTGCCTTTCCTTTTCTTTTCTGCTTTGGGACTTTTCTTGTATAGATGTATTTAGCACTTTCAAAATCATCCTAGAAAGAATTTTTGACATCAGTTTCATAAATCATCAGTTGTAAAAAATACAAATCGCTTAACTATTTTATTGCATATTTCAAATGTTTTCATTGTACCTTTCAGCAACATTTTATTTACATCAGTCAATCTGCCTGCTAATAGATGCTTGCTAGGAGTGGTTAAGCTACTTAGCAGCTGGTTACCCACTGACACACTTCCAGTCATCTCTAGCAACAAGCAGGCAGCTAATTCAGGGATGGGCAGATTTTTAAACATCTACTAATTTTAAGTAAAGAAAAAACGGATTTTCAAGCTTTGCTCTTCAATCACAGTAGCAGATGTTTACTGTAACTTCTGTCTGAAGACTGAAATCTACAAAATGCTTGTAAAGATACTTCCTGAAGTCTCTCTTGCAGTCCAAGCTCTGGAGCACAAATGTAGACCCAGCAAGCTGAGAAAGACATACCAATGGTGGTAATGTATTCATTATGCACAAATGCACTAGAATTCTGTGTGATAAAACAGCAAGAAAAACATCTCTAGAATAATCATCCATTCAGTGATATCCTCACATCAATATGCTTCTGCAATTTTAACTACTTTTTTAGTTGATTAAAAACTGATAGTAAAACAAGTAACATTTTGCTCTGAGCATCAAAACGTGTCCCCATATTCTAGCACAAGAAAATGGTTTTGTATTCAAACCACACCTATGCTTTACACAGTACAATGCATAAGGTACCCTGCACAGCTTCCAGGCTGCTAGCAAGAAATGCCCGTGCAAGCAGCACTAAACCTAACAATATTCACATCATTTCCTCTGTACTGCTACACACCAAACCGCTGGGATTAAACCCTGACTCCCAGAAAAGGATGAAAGCTTTGCCTTAACTTTGTCTGGGCTAAGACACAATCATAAATTTCAGCTGGGAAAAACGGCAGTCTATAAATCTTGTCTGGAAAAGAGACAGGACATTTACATAATTCCACACTACCTGTGACAGCCTTGTGTTCACCAAAGGCAAGGATTCTCCCAACAAGAATAATGGAAGAAAAACAGTTCAGTCTTCATTTCACAGATTTTGACTTCACATTTAGCTAGCACCCACAGCATGAAAGGAGCACCCACATCATCTCACATACCCAGATCTAATACCTAGCAATATGACAACCACTGTGTTTCACAGTACATAAAAACAGCATCTTCTCAAGATTCCTGCTTATACTAGCGATTCACAATATTGGACACCACCACCCTTCAGTCTCCATTTCTCAAGTCATCCGAACATAGTAATTCTGGCAGTTCAGACTGAAAACAGACACTGATGTTTGGTCTACTTTTAAGTATTTTGCATGAGAAGCACATCACTGCTATACTGTCTATAATACACTGCCCTTTTTCTACAGTATTACTCGTTAGTGTTCAGCAAATCTGAATTGAAAATAAAAATATAATAAAATTTTAAAATGCAATTAAAATTTCCCCATTCTTCTCTGTTCTTATAGCCAATATAAAGCTGATGGCAGCCTTATACAAAACCTCTCATCTTCAGCCTGGTGACACAAACACAGCATTTCACACCCCAGCAATGTAGCCTGGTTTACCTTTGCACTCTGATGGGCTTTTCACAGCTCTGGACTGTGAGGTAACTGCAGGGGCTATCTAGGATGCTGATAACTTCATTAGGCATCATGCAAGACCAAGACCACACAATGTCAAACATGGGTCCCTCTACATCTTGAACAGAAAACTGTCTGGCTTTGCATTGAGGATGGGATGAAACTATTGTAACATAAAGTATCTGTGAAGCTGATTAAAATACAAACTCTAAAATATTTTTTTCCAGCTGGCAACAGAATAAATGACAAGCAAAAACATGAGTGTACGTAAAATATTCTCCATGCAACACACCAACAGTCAGAATTTTCCAGCAGTAACTCCTCAGTATTTCTTGGTACCTCTATCCTAGATAAATGTCAATGAAAACAAAAAGAAAGCTTTGTCTTTTGGGGATGCAGAGAACAATAACTTAAGTGATGGATTTACAGTATCTGATGTAAATATTCAAAATAAATATTCTCAAATTTTTCTTAAAGGATGGCAAATGAAGTGTTCCAACTTCTCTTAACTGCCCTCCATGGGGGACCCAGGTGTGTCTTCTACAGCAGCAGGCTTTCATGAGGAGACCAAATTAAATCCATAACACGTGGTCTAGAGTTAGTATCAGGACATCCTCCTGCCCTCAGCAAACCTCTGTTCATGCTCAGAGGTGCAGTCACGCATCCAGAGTATCACTCTTCTGACTGGTCTCAGCCAGCTGACTCCAAAACCCTTAGGGATCTCTTATACTCGGTTTGCAGAATCTACACTATGTCCAAAATGTTCACATCACATTACATTTCTAGGTTGTTTATTGAGATAAAATTGGTAAAATGGACATGTGTGCTGTTAAAAATGTTAATAACCATTTTTTTTATGAACAGCCAGATTCATGCTTTCCGCAAGTCAATCATCTTTTATGAATAAAGATTTAAAGGAAACTCTGATGCATGACAGCTAATCGCAAACCTTCAAGGATCATTCCTTTAAAAGGTGCAGGTGAAACACAAGCAAGCAGATGCAGTAAGCCACATTGGTGCTGAGGTACTGACAGAATGCTCTTGCAAAAATTCAGGAATATCTTTGATACTTCCTGCCTCAAAACACCACCGGTTAGAACACAGAAATTTAATCCTGTGGCTGTCAGCGAAGCTAGGACATGGCTATATTTACTGCGTTGATATGCCCCAAGCAGTAATATATATAGGAAGGGAAAATAGTAACACAGAAGGTAGAATGCTGTTCAGATTTTGATGATGTACTGAAACAGGAAGGAGATTATGTGAAATCTTGTCACACTAGATCTTTATATAGCTAAGCCAATGGAAGATAATGTTGCCCAGAACAAGAGTGGAAAACATGAATGTTGATAAGAATTTCTGTCCATCTGTATTTCTGGCCTGATACTGTATGGCACTGTTTTCTGCAGCACAATGCGCTACTTCATGCACAAAAAAGAAACACTGTCACTGGCAACCAAGATGTGGTAAGAACATTCCTCTGCAAGACATAAGTGATTTTACAATGAGACTTGGCATTATGTCATCAGACCATATTGTTTCTGTGGACTTTAAGGCCAACTGACTAATTTGCATTTCCATCATCACAGCCAGGCCCTCCATTTATATTTCAGGTTGATGCGCATGCACAGATGCACAAAGAATTAATGACAAACACTAAACAAATAGCAGGGTACACACTGTTGCTACAAGTAGCCCTGTTTACAAGGTATTTTGAAACAGGACATTTCTCTACTCCCGCAATAATTTTTTGCCAGCCTGTGCAAACAGATGTGGCACAAAGATCTTTACAGAGGTGGCATGATACCATCAAAATGATGAGAGGCAAGCGCACACTTCTAGGGCTGGGAACATTAAAAGAAAATTCAGGGATATTTTTATGGGCCGCTTAACCTAAACAAAAAACCAGATGAATTCTTGGCAGAATGTGGTTAATTATTAACTTTATTTATCATTTTACTAAGAAAAGTAACAATTCATAAAAACAAATACCCAGAATAACCAAAACCACACATTAGTAATAATAATAAAACCCCAAAATGCAGATCAAAGAATTACACTCCATTATGCACATTGTCGCAGTAAGTGGCACCCATTTAGAAGAAGAGAGCCAAAACCAGAGTCTTCTATGTAAAGATCGAACATGAGCAGAGCTAGATAAATACAGCAAATTCATATAAACTTGGATAAAAACGGAAATCAGGCATGTTTTTTCCGTTGTTGGTTTTTAAAGAGGTTTTTTTGCTAAGACAAACAGAAAATATTTAGGAATCTAAATGCAAACAAGGATAGTAACACCGCACAATTTAAGTTCCTCAAAACATCCCAGCCCCCAACAAATTCTGCCCTACAATGAAAGGAGTCCAACCTGTCTTTGGTGTGACAGAAATGTTTCACAGAAATGATCAAGAAAAAGCATAAATACACAGGACAAGTTTTTAACATGCTGAAGTACTGCTCTTATTATCTGTGAATGTAAGGTCAGAATGGAGCATCCTCTTGAATTGTGTCACAGCTGAGGGACAGAAGAAGTAGTATGCGGTAATACTAATGCTCTCTTGCAGATCTGACAAACCTTGGATTCTAGGGATGTCTTTGCCACTCCCTTTTTTTTTGTCTTACTGAAACTACGGCAAAATTCAAAATGCTAGCACCAAACTAGTTTTAGGAATCTTTCCTCTGCCATCAGCAGCTGGAGTCCAGTTAAGTGGCAGTCAACCTCACTTAAGATTTGACACAAACTAAGACAGAAGAGCATATTGGTGCGAAATACTTCAATATCCACAAATGTTTACAATATTACTTTCTAGATTAAAAGACTATAATAAATAATTTCTCAAATCTGAAATTACTGCACTTGTCTATGACAGTCATTAGTGTCATGTGCTTACAACTCTGGTTACAATTCTTTAATTTAAACAATTGTAAATAAAGCTTTACGCTTTCTTGATGGCAAACCTACAGTGTTAGTCATGTGCCTGAGTCAATCCCTTTCCCCTGAGCATAACTGCACCCTCTTACAGATATGCATGGAAGCAGTCTGATACGTTGGTGAAGTACCTGGACAGAAGTCTCATAAAATTAAAAGAGTAAAATAAAAAACCCCAAACCAATCCATCCCACCATATAACAGAAAGACATCTATATTTGAAAGAATGTTTCTGCATCTCTATCAGTGAGGTACTTGGATAGCCTACAGTGGAAGCACTATGCCTCAATACCAAGACTGTCCCTGTTTAGGTCAACATTTAATAACTTCCTAAGTTACATTTTGGTGCTCTGCTCACTTCCCTACTCATCAAAAATCTAAAACAAATGGGGCTTAGACTTCAAAACACTGAAACACTGTGACAGAACTTCTGTTGCCACTCTCTGAAATTAGCACAACAATGAGCTGGGTGTAAAAACCAGCAAGAACAGAGGCAGCAGACCAGTCAGATACACTGCATTTACTTGTTTTCAAAATTAAGCTCAGGAATCTGTAGTTACAATTACTTCTTTCTCCAGACTCCAAGCATGTATTCAGCTGTGTATTCTCTCATTCTTTCATACTATAATACTCCCCAGTTTGCTTTTTATTTTGCAAGCAGTATTGCAACATCTGAATTGTCTTAAGCTTCTTGTGATTTTTTTTAAGATGACTTTCAAACTACCCACAGGCCTTTGGCTGGCTCTTAGTTTTCAATGTAAACTATCCTTGTGTTCTAATAATATACTATAAATCCTAATAAAATTGAAAAATACATCAGTAACATGCAAAAATATGGGCTGAAGCAACTTGTTTTTCATATTTTCACAGATGTGACAATAGATGAAATGGGAAATACAAATCAAGAAGAGACAGCAATTTTTAATCAATACCTTTCCACACTCCATTCTTTCGTCCCATATTCCCAATCTTTTGGAAATACACTAAATTCACGCATAAAACTGCAGTTTCTGAAAAAATACCCACTGAAGTCACTAACAGCTTGATCAAGCTTGCTTTGGGCTCTGTAGTTCACATCACTTGTAACTGACATGATGTGGTTAAAACTGGTTATCTGCACACTGTTCTAAGCAAGACCTTCTGGGTTAAAACTGAAAGACTGTAACACTATGATGCAATCTAAAGCAATAGTTCTGAAACTGCATGGTGGATCCAGTGATGACATCAGCTCATGGAAAAAAGAAATCTGACCACAAAACAGGATGTCAAAACTTTTTGAGTATTTATTGGCATCTCTGATTAGAGGCAAGTGCTTTCAATTTGAAAACGATTTTTCTGTCAATTCTATTTTCTTCTTCCTGCTTTTCACTAAAGCTCTCTCCTCCTAAGGAATCCAAGCAGCTGCCTTCATGCCAAGGCACCAACTAGACAGTTGGCAGCTCGTGGTACTCCACAGAGCCCACAGTAATCCTTTGTGTGATGTTACCTATTTTTCTTTCTGCAAAAGGTGAGAATGCCAACACATGAAACCTTCACATCACAAGGCAAGGCTATTTTATCACTGCCTTATCCTTCTGTTATACTTAACAGTAATTTCTAGGAAATGTGGCTGCTCCACTTGGGGAGAAAAGCAAGGGAAAGGCAATGGCAAAAGCCCCACATGGGGCTGCTGTGGAATAGTGTTCAGGCTGGCTTTAATTCTTCCAGTGACTTTATTTTCTTTGAGAATAAAGTCATGTTGGCTTCTTAAAAACACGTTTTTCAGTTTTGGCTGAGATACCCTGGAAACACAACTGGTCCAGGGCAGAGGTCAAGCACAGACCCACACTTTGGTAGAGCATTCTCACCGACACAGTTTCTGTCCATGTCAGCCAAATAATTTGGTCAGTCCCAAAAAATGACCAGACACTGTTCAAGGAATAGCACCTATCACAAACAGTACACAGTAGGCAGTTTGGACACAGCCATATGCTGCAAAACAGTTTAGACATCCAGATGTGAGCCAGGCTGGGCCATGCAATCAAAGGACTACCCCTGGCCCTGGATGATTTTCAATCCTAGTATTGACAGATGAGGGCTTAGGTACTACTTCTGTAACACACATCAAATATTTCATATACATATATATAATGTATAATATATAATAATATATAATTCCCTATGTAGGAAAGACAACAGATTGATCAAATCTTAACTATGGAAAGTTGTTGAGAAAATGATCTAAAACATCACTTACTCAGGTATATTTTGTACCTCTGCAGCTCATGCAAACCTGAGCTCTGGAACAGAAACTAACAGCTGTTTGGGTAAATGTTCCCTGATTTTCAGATGCTAATTTTTCACAGATGAATGATGTGGACATCACATTTAAAAATAGACAACAAGATGCTCTGAGATTCTACCTAAATTGGGTGACACCAGAGGTCTGAACGATCCATCATCCTCTTCAGTATGCTCCAAACTTAAATAAGTTTGTTAACCAAGTAAGATCTAAAGCGTACAAGAAAGAGCATTTTAAAAAATCTTGTGATTACCTTGAAAATATTCTTTTTCAGTATTATATCCAGCATTAAATTTAACTCCCCAAATTATATATGAACTAGAGACAGATTTTTAAATCCCTGAAGAACAGGGTAGGAGAGTCAAATACAGTTTTGGAATGGCAACCCAAACATTTCCAATCCTGCTGCATCTTTCTTGGTAAGGATAATTGCAGAGGCATGCTCGTATTCTTTCTGGGATTTAGCTGCCACCATTTCCCTGCAAATGCAGCCACAAAAGCCATGGCAAACGTGGCAGAAATGAATGTGTGTCACTGGGTCCTTCACTTCACAGTCCATCATACTAGTGAATATACAGAACTAGAGGCAGTAGCACAGATGGGTACCAGACATATCCTTAACTGCCTCAGTTTCACACACAAGTTATACTGCCGCCAGCCCTGGGCAATGGCATGCCGAGGGTTTTCGTCCTGAACAACAGAGTATGTCTGAAGGTAAACTAAGCCTTGGTGCTGAAGAACACTGCTAAAATGTTCCAACACCGTATTTTTCCTGTTGTTCACTGGACACTATTACTGGTTTTCCTTCATTGTCTGAGTCACATATAAAAAAAGGCAAGAGGGAATAAGAACAACCATGTGTTTCAAAGGCTGCAGTTCCTGCCTATTAAAAGAACATTTTAAAAAAGTTACAGCTACATCCAGAATACTATTTATCCAGCTTGAGAAGTGGGAGCATTTATTCCAATAAAGAAAAAATGTAAAGGACCTTCAAGATTATTCCTTCTTTAGGACTGTTATAATCAAATGTTGTTTAGATTATTAAAAAAAAAAACGAATAAATTATTCCAGATGTGAAATCAATTCTGGAAAGATTATAGGGCTTACTTTTGCCCTGTTCATTCAGTACTACTGGAACTAAAAATGCTGGATACAGTGTAGTGTCACAGAATGGCTGAGACACCTCGTATAGCATTGGTTTTCTTCATACCTAACCCCATGCATTACCAGCTGTGCCTTCAGGATTTTCAACTATTCTTTCTTTTTACATGGCCTTATGGATGGATGCCTTCTTCTATCTCCAGTTCTGTAATCCATCCCTAGACAGTGAAGTCCCTAACCCTGAAAGCTGTTAAGTATATAAACCCACTTCTATCCATGTGTTTGAGTTCTCACTGGTTTTAGTATGGTTTAAGCCCATAATAATAAAAAAAACAGTATGTCCCACACAATTCTGTCTGCATCTATGCATTTCCATTAGCAAACAATATAATCCATAATTGCATATCTTCACAAAAGTATGCCAGTATTAATTTCTCCTATGTGAATTTCAGAGGGCAATCTGAAGTGCAGGCAGTTTTTCATGGTAAAATCCACAATAAAATACCCTACAGCCTTCTAGAATAGACTATAAAGAAAGATGCAAGTACTCTAAGTAGGGTGGCATAGTACTCCCACAGTTTCATTTCTTCAAGTACAATGAAATCCAACTTCAGTACACTAAGGTACATCAACCTTGGGTTTGTCAATAACACAAAACTTCATGTTTCACTTGAAAGCTAATACTTCTTCAAGAACCCATACGCAGTATTAGTTTCCTAAACATAAAAGAGCCTTTCCCAAAGCCTGATAGCTTTTTGCCCCAGCACGGGAAAGGACAGTCATCTATCAAGACCTGTAGTTCATACACCAGATACCAGAGCCAAGGTAAGAATTACTAGGAGAACCTTTCTGTGTGAGTGTGCAATCAGCAGACACATACATTTCTTCTGACCTGAAAGCAAACCTCAAACAAACCAGCTATCTACTTACAAAGCGCTGAAATATCACAGGGAAGGGAAAAAACGTCCAAAATATCTCCTCACGTTTTGAGCTGCTGACAGTGTCATTACTTATTATTTATATGCTGAAGCACTTGCTGACATGTTGGTTGGAGACACAACTTTTAGGGCATATCTTCACCTGGAGACATTTCAGGAGAACGCATGCTGGACATGGGCAAATTAAGGTGCTGCCCATGCAGTCACTGCTTTGGAAGTTGAAATTACTGCAGCTTTGCTCTCTTCTGCCTCTGCTAAGTCCCTGAGAAGTAAACGCCGCTTCTGACATTGATAGGGATGTTGGAGCAGGCATGTTCAGCCACCATCCAAGGGCAGAGGAAGGGCTACTGCTCAGAAGCAGCATTCATCTATCCTACAGTTCAATTCTGCATAATGTTGCGGAGCAGTCTTTGAGCCAGCTTTGGATTTCAAAGCTCTTTTGCTTCCATCCATGTCTGTGCCCCCGTCTGCCAAATTCATGTTCCCTCTCTCATTATTTTCCCAACCAATTATATGGGTCTGAATTTGCTCCAGTTTTAAATGTGTTTCAGCAGAAATCAGAGCATTTTTTAACAGAATGCCCCATACAGATCACCAGACACTGTAATTGGAAAGGCTCAATGTGTTAAAATAAGCCACAAGATACATACAATGGAGTTCTACTTTATTCACTGTGTATTTTGAGGTACCAGGGGTCATTCTGGTTAACTGTTCTGAGCTAAAACACAGGACTGTAAATTTAGCAACAGTAGCACGTAATTTATTTTATATGACTGAATAGAAACACACACACATTACAAAACTAACCAGAATAAGTGTTTGTGAAGTCCATTTAACAAACACACTGGTGGCTCATTAGAAGGCTGTGAGTCAGTACAGAAGTCCAAACACTACTGAAAAGCGATATATAAAACAGGATTAAAATTATCTTCTTGTACCAGACAGTTGAGACTGAGCATCAAGAAACCCCATATACCCTCGTGTGATTTAGAAGGCCTCTAGTGACAGTGATCTATTCCCTGTCCTTCTTGACCTCAGCTGTTACTTAAGGAATTGGTGGTGGGGAAGGGGCTTGCACACTGGAGCCGCAAAGCTGAGGAAAAATCCATGACTCAGAACAGGGGTAACTTGTGCATGCCTATCCCTAAGGGAGCTGCTGCTTCCCATAACATTCCCTTAAGTGGGAAGATTTGTTCATTCAAGGAGTCAGCATGTGTGGTTTTTCCTTCCCTATCTTTTCTGCACGTATATTCCTTTACGTGTTTAAATATGGCTACGGACACGCACACATGGCGTGTGAAAATAATGACATCCCTCTACTGACTTTTACAATCTAAAAGTCTACGTTCTTAAATATCACAGAAAATAAGTCATTGCCTCAAGACACGTTTCCACAGTTAAACTCTGAGGTTTTCTAATGTGTCACATTGAGCTTTTAATGGAACACACAGTCCATGTCCAAATACCTACATGCATTTTAATGCCTAAAGTTTAGTTATTCCATCACAGCGACACAGTAACTTCTCACCCTCCTCTCACCCTGGAGCAGTGGGTACACTCAGTAATTCTGAATTAGGCCCTGTGGACTGTACATGAAAAAGAATAATCAAAAGGTTTACTTGTTACTCAAATCTTATGAAACGGTAACAGAGGACTCTACCATTTTTAAAATTCTACAGCCTAAGGAAGCAAAACAAACTCAGTGTGGAAAACAGGTGAACCTTCAGAGCATGTTCAGTAGATCAGGGTGTGGTGAGGAAAACACTGCAATGGATGGTGCATGGTAACACAAACACAAAATGAGTGTGCATTCCATGATTCTGTACAGAATCTTTTATTTCATGTCCTGACCACAGGAATACACTATCAAATTCCTAAAACTGATGCAATTTACACCCCTACCGTACAACATCAAAGGGCAAAGAAAGAGCTAACTATCACTTGGCCTCTCCTTTCCTATGGTATTTTGAAAACCCGGAAAAGAATGGAAAATCTTCTCTTACATTCTTCAACAACCTCTTTTTCCCATAAAAGAGTGTCTTGAATACAGTGTTTGGAAAACTACCCGGTTGGATCTAGATTTTCCATACCCTTGAGCTCAAAACTCAGCCATGGAAAACAGGCGATGGGCATTTTTGTCTTTGGCTGTTGATGACAGTAGTAGACCAATCAACCACTTCTGTTAAGGAAATACTGGGAAAAGAACAGCTCCAGCCTTGGTCTTTCTGCCTCGCCTCTTCCCACTCTGCAGCAAAAGAAAACCAGACTTAAAATGTCTTCCAGAAAACGGGTGCCTAAATCTTTTTGTATTTAGGAGGAAAGGCAATTACTGTAATCTCCCATTTCCTCACTGTCACTTAGTGGCACCAGGTATATTGAACACAAGGACCTGCCTTGGGCTTTTTAATGCGATTGCACTCATATGGCCCCTCTCACTTGACATGTGGCTTCTGACAACTCGCCACAAGCATATCAAACAAATCCTCCACCAAACCATTATTTGATATTCTTCTGCAGTCACGCACTATCCCATGGAAATAAAAGTAGATTCTCTGCTTGTTATCCAGTTAGCCTAATTTTTAAAGCAGATTCTCTAATATCACAAGACTTCACACTTTCCTCTCCTGCCCATCTCAGAACCAGCATTCCCACCATGCCCTACAGTGCAGGATTTTGATTTACAGCAACCTGATTTCAGCTCATGGCATCCAATATTGCCATTATAACACCTGCAATCACAATCTTTACCCTGAAGGCAACTGAAGATTCTTCTTCAGACAAAACACAAGTGATACCATTGTTTCTGGAGCCAAGGTACAACAGCAAAGTTAAGTCTGAAGACCTCCAAGCTCATACTGTAGAAATGAAGAATGTCATCACCCAAAATCTTTTAAAGATACCAATTTACTGCACAAAGAAAGCATGCAAAATAATATGGACAGTTCTGCCATTCTTCAACTAATAACTGGAGCATCATTTTGAGAAGAAAATGCTTTTAAGATCCCTAATCTTTCACAGAGTAATGCAAAGAAAGACTGCTGATCCCTCTACTAACACCAACTCTCTTTTTTAGGCAAGCAATGAAGATGACAAAGATTTGTTTTTTCCATGCAGGAGACAGATATGCTCACCCCACATGTGACAATTTGGTTAAAGTGACAATATCAACGAGACTGAAGTGCATGCTTAAAATGCTTTGCTGAATTGGGACCGTGCTCTACATAACTTTCTCTTGCCAAAGCTATGTCCAGCTGCTCACAGAATAGTCAGGAGACAATGTGAGTACAGAAGTTCTTCCAGATCTAAAAGCTGTGTTCATAACAAATAAAAACACAGTCCAGCTTCCCTTTTATAGAAGAGGAAAAGAAAGCCTGGTAGCTGGGAAAGAATTAATAGTGTGAGGCAAACATTCAAATGAGGAGCACAGCCACCAAACAGCTTTCATAAGACCTTAATGTGATCAGTTCTACAATGCAAAGGTATCCAGTGACTGCCTTGTAGCTCAGGCAGGAGGATTCATTATTGCGTTAGTGACATGAAATACTGAAATAAAGAAGTGGTATTTAAGTGCATGACTGCAGCTGCGTGCATCTCTCAAAGCAGACTTCAATACAAATAAGAAAAGATCTCAGCAACATTCAAGATGTTTTCATACCTAAAATTGGTGTTAATAAGCAATCAGATCAAGTTTTCAAAGGCATTCACTTCTCTTCTCTTCCCTGCTGCTGACAGAACCAAAGGAATTAATTTTCCACGCAGACATAAACAGGTATATACTTCTGTCATTAGAAAAACAACCTAGGAATTGTTTAATTGACAGTCATATGCCTGAGCAATGATCATAATGACAGTATGAAAAACATCAAAAGCAACCTTACCCACACTTGAACTCCAGATCATTTACTGCCATTATCAAGTTTTGCATGCAGGAACAGTAATGTAATTTTAAGTGAATCGACTTCAAAATCAAGTATCTCTTTAACACATTGTGCTTCACCTCCCATGCTTCATTTTTTTTATTGACTATCAGTAATGAGCAAGGGGCATAATTACAACCGAAATTTAAAAGCCTGGTGTTACAGAAGATCTCAGCTGGGGACCCACTGATAGCGGGTATGAACACTCTGCAGGGAGTCAGAGCATGTCATTGCAAGAACCACACAGAGTGAGAAACCCAGGAAAAATGTCCTAGGAAGTACAAAATTACTATCATTAAAAGGGTACAAATTTAAGGGTATATCACAGAATGGTTGAGGCTGGAAGGCGCCTCCAAAAGACATCTTGTCCAACACTCCCTTTCTCAAGCAGGGCAACCTAGAACTGGCTGCTGAAAACCTCATCCAGTTTTGATTCTCTCCAAGAATGGTGTCCACAGCTTCCCCAGGCAACCTGTGCCAGTGCCTCACAGTAAAAACGTTTTTTCCTATAATCATGACCCACTTGCAAACTGTAGCATGGCAGCAGGGACACTGGGTACAACTTCCAAGAGCCAGACTGTGCAGACCCCACATTGCGTAGCACCCTCATACTGCTGCCACAAGTCAGGCTCCACAAGCTGTTGTATTGTGTGGATACTCAGATTAACACCAAAGTCAAAACTGAAAATAAAACTTGCACTGAGCAGAGAAGAGGCGCAAGAATCAGCAATTGTACAAACCCCCAACTCTTCCCCTGAATACAGGCCATGCTTGAAAATCCAGACAAGTAATATGACTCCACCCCAGCTGGCGCTGAACCCAACGGAGCTGGGAAGTTAATACAAGCCAAGAAGGCAGCTCTTTATTTATTTCTTCTTTTCCATATACAAGAGTGAAAGGAGACACACTTCAGTATTTCAGGGACGTTTTACAGCCATACTACATGCTGCACATTGTGCTAAATGACAGTGCTGGGGAGGAGCAGGGTGGGAGTAGGAATCTTTATATAGAACTGAGAGCAGAAATTCATCCACTGACAGTCACATGAACACAGCCCTGCTGAACACAAACACTATCTTTCTTAGGCTATTAGGCAGATAAGGCTTCACTTTGGATTTAAAAGACTTAAACTGACAAATGATCTTGTTTTTCTTCACCCTGCTAATGGTGGCACAGGGCAGGAGGAATCTCAGCAGTTTCCACTGCTTATATAACAGGTGTACTCATAAATATGCAACGATGATTTGAAGATACAGTTTCTAATCTGTGCTTTGTGCTTGAACAATTTAAACAGCTTTCATCTAGATAGACAGCACTGCCAGCTCTTTGCCAGTAGTTCCCTTATAATTTTAGACTATGTAAGCTGCATTTTTGTTTAGTGTCGGTTACACGTGAATTTACAAAAAAACAAGCCAAACAAAGAGTGGGCCATTACTAAGATGATGCATTTGTCAATGGAAAATAAATGTCATCACTTATCACCGGATCAGATTTGAAGTAGTTTAAGATGCACAATTCTCCATAAGTGCCTTACAATGTCAGAGAATATCCTCATCTAGCTCTAAGCACACATGATAAAATAGAAGTAAACAGCAATAACCAAAAAAGCAAACACCAAGCATGATTAGTAGAATATATGTACCTCAGCCAGTGTCTGCACACTCTGAGCTCCAGTAGTCAACAAGTGTGTTACCCCAAGACAAGAATGTTTTCAATAAACTGAATAATTTCTATTTTCAGCATATTGATCCTGACATGTCTCATGAGCACATATGAAAAACAAGAAGCTGTTGCAAAAAGCATCATCACATGAATTATCTATAGCATGACCCTCCCACAAGTCTGCTGTTTAAGAGAACTGGTAGAAGGACAAGGATGACCAAAGAAGAGAAACAAATGGGGCAGGACAACACACTGACCCTGACCTGCCATTCTAGGGCCAGATGCCTTTGGAAAGAAGGCCTGAATGTCAGAGTTTACAATAAAACAATAGAGGCAGAAGTAGAGAGAGAGGTGAGAAGGAAAAAGTGAAAGCAGAAAGGAACACAGATTGACTTTCTCTTCCTGGTCACACAGGAAAAGGTGATACTGGCCATTGTTAATCTTTTCCAAAGGACCAGAAATGCTACACTGCTACTGTGACCACTAGCTGCTTCCAGTAAAATCAGTAACTAGTTTCTCAGCTGTGGATCAGGTCCCTGTCTTTCCACTGGGAGTACGCTTTGGGCTGTTGATCCATGTATGTAAAAGCTCTTTCTGAAATCCAAAACGTTATTTCAGTACCATCAATGACTGGACACAAAGAAGAGAAGAAAATCAATCTTTCTAGCACACACCCCGGCACAGATCCGTAAATACCACAGATCGTTTCTGACTACTCACAGACATGGCTTTAAGTGGAAGTACAGCCAGCAGTGCAGTCCTGATGCCAACAGTTTTTGCCATTTATTTTTAGGTGAACCAGGCTTCATTTTGACTAGGAAAACAGGAACATATTTTGGCAAAACTCATAGTCCCTCCTTACTAAGTCCCTGGAAATGAAGCTTCAGCTTTTACATTGAGAGTACTCCCTTACTTCTATTTTGGAGAGTCTTCAATCACCCCTTTGACTGCAGCTACTATTACAATTCCATTGTAGCTCCTACTGTGCACCTGCTGGAGCCAAGCTCAGAGAGATGTGGCTGCTTTATTACCCTTGCTGGTTTCAGGCATGGCATACAGAAATCCATGAAACCAATGGCCCAGTCCATTATGAAACTCACACAGTATTTTCAAAAGAAGCCTGAAAAATACCTGATGCCACAGTATTTCAGAAGGATATGGTAACTTGGATTTTTTTTCTTTCTCTCTTAACCCTAACTTACCTGGTGAGCAATTTTTGATGAAGAAATGTACATAACATGTTTATTTTATTTCAGATCAATTACATTTAGATAACATCTAGTAGTCACTATTTTCAAATTATTACTTTACACAAGGCCCCTGTTAGCAAAACAGTCCTGTATTTAGGGAAGTCTGGGGAGATTCTGTTGAGCTTCTGAGTTAGCAGATTTATGACAGAAGTAAAGAGACTGTAAAATTCAGATGACAAAACTGTTCACATTAAAAAGCCAACTCTAAAGATGAATTGGTTTCTTTATTCCTAATTTCCATCTAACAAGTTCCTAGATATTCAATTTGCTTTAGTCCTAAAAAAGTACAGAGGAATAAGTTGGCAGAAGAGTCCTGAAGTTATTTCCAGTATATCCTGAGGCAAAATGTGTCATAAAGGAAGTTAAATCTGAAACTACATTTATTATTTACCAGAAGCAACCAATTATAATAATGAACAGCCAGAGTGCATCTTAAGTAACAGTATATACACAGTTTGGCATTTGGAATATGCGTAATAGACCTCACACTGCAGGTGGTATTTTCCTATCAGAATACACAGAAATGCATTTTGCAGGTCATCCAAAGCCAGACCACCACCTAGGAATGACAAACAGCACTATACAGTAAGATGACTTCACACTGGAATTCCTTCAGCTTCAGAGATTCTCTCGTCTTTGTATGACCCTTGGCACAGGAAAGAGCCCAGCGTATTTCTTGACTAGTGCAAAAAGCTGATGCATAAACTAGCCTACATCCCTCCCTCTTGCACTGGCCAAAAAGAGCTCAGACCCCCTAAACTGGTTCTAATAACGTTGTATGGAGGGAGAACTGTTACCAAACCTTTCTAAAAGGCCCAGCAGTCAAACATGAACACTGGGCCTATTTGTGGCTCCAGGCACCCCACACAGAGATTCTTCACTTTTTCATGCAGTGACCCCAGTCACCTCATTCAGTCACACAGCAACCTTTGTGGAACAAACAGAAAGGAGGCTGACTTCAAAGCTGAGGAACAGGAGACTTCTTCTCCCTATAGAAGTACCATAAGCAGAAAATACTGTCCAAGACATCATTGTGATCAAGAAAAACAGTGTCTGAGCTAAGCAAAAGGAAGCATCTTATTTCTCCCACTACAGACAAAGGAATATGTTCTCTTGCTCTCTCTCTTTCATTGTGCTCCTGAACTCCCTACTTCAAGAGGTCAAAGAACTAGCTTTGTGCAACTCCTAATAAACAGCAGCTTTCTCAGACCCTCCAATGGCAGAGGAAGGCATAGACACACTGACTGCTCCTGTATCTTTCCCCTATCACTACAACGCAGAGACCATATCCATGTTACCACGATAGGCCAGCAAGACAAAAGCAAAGACATCAGAGCAAATAGTAGCCATCCTGACAAAACTTTCCCAGAGAACTGGGTTTGCCTGCAAAGCAGGAAGGGCCTTCTCATTACCTGCAACTTAGCATGGTGGAAAAGCATGGATTCAGGGTGCATTAAAATCATATATGGAATTACAAATAATAATAACATAAACAAGAAATACTAAAGGGGAAGGAAGGAAAGAAACCAAAAAAATACACATCACTGTATATATATCTACTATATATATAATATACAGTACTATTACTCTGCCTGGGTGAGAGCACATCTGGAATATTGTGTCCTGTTCTGAGCCCCTCAGGTCAAGAAGGACATATAACTGCTTGAGAGAGTCCAGTGCAGAGCCACAAAGATGATTAAGGGAGTAGAACATCTTTCTGATGAGGTAAGGCTGAAAGAGCTGGGCCTCTTTAGCTTGGAAAACAAGGAGACTGAGGGGTGACCTTATTAATGTTTACAAATATGTAAAGAGCAGGTGTCAGGAGGAAGGAGCCAGGCTCGGTGGCATCCAATAAGAGGCAACAGGTGACAGCTGGAACACAGGAAGATGCACATAAATATGAGAAGAAACTTCTTCACAGTGAGGGTGACAGAGCATTGGAACAGGCTGCCCAGGAAGGTAGCGGAGTCGCCTTCTCTGGAGACGTTTAACAACTGCCTGGACATATTCCCGTGCAACCTGATCAAGGTGATCCTGGTCTAACAGAGAGACTGGACTAGATCTTTTGAGGTCCTTCCCTATCCCTAACATTCTGTGTTTCTGCGATATGAAGGCTAAAAGCAGATGCAGAACTAAAGCAGGAAAATACAATGGCTGTCTTACCACAGCTCATTTTATTGCCAAATATAGACCTCACCTCCCCAAAGTAGGAGGGAATAGATGCAGGAAGGTTTAATCTTCAGAAGTGAATGTTTTCATATTCCTTACATAAACAAATAAAAATACCTTTATGTAAAAGGCAATGATCAAGCTACACATAATAAATCTTAAGGGAGTTTTTTTTTAAATGGTACTGTTCTGACACCTCATGCTTGTAAGGAAGCCTTCTGAGCTGCAGTACGTGAGTAGTCAGTATTTAAGCACGTATTGTAAGAGTAGCTGCATTTGATATCCTCCCAAAGTCTAATGCATGTACATCCTTACAGTGTTCAATATTGACTTAAAACATATTACTACCATAAGCAAATGTCAAGTCATCAGTAGTAAACTCCTGAAATTCTCAACTGCTGCAGCGGTTTTCAAAGTTACCAGAAGAATGAATGTCATAACACTTGACTAAAACATCTATAAAAACCCACTACTTACCATATGTAAACCACTGTATTTCTGTCAAGGATGGATCTGCACGTCTATCTACACACAAAAATTTCCAACATTCAGTATTTGTTATAAAGGATGCTTCTATCAAGTCTACTAGTGAGTACATGTTTTCTATACAGATGTTAGGTCTTTTCTAAGCAAGTGTTACAGTGTTTACCTAAATTTACTATAATTTTCTGTCATGCCTCTCATCTGAATTTTTTTAATTTTCATTCCTAGAAGTTGGATCTTCTTGTGCTTTGGACTAACACTGCACTACATTTGCACTACGAGAAAGTATTGTCAAATAACCAAAATACACTCATCTTCTCCTTGATAATGTTTATTGGGACTGTGTTAACTCCCAGTGTGCATGCCTCTATCGTCAGTCACTCTTCTGGACTGTTCTGTCAAATTCACTCAAGGACTGTATTACGGATACTTGTAAGATTAAAGCCAGAGTTTGTAAAAACACAGATAAAATCCTGTGATTGGAATATGTCAAATGTTTTAACAGCATCCAATTCACATTTTTTTAACCAGTGTAACAGAAAAACCATTACATTTAATTCCTGCTGTTCCACTGTTGTTGCTCAAGACAACAAGCTAACTTTGTCCATCACAAACTTGTAGCTGATTAAAAGTAGAAGCAAATGAAAGTACTGCAACTCTTTTTCCCTCTTAGAAGTCAAAATCATTCCACAGTCCAACAGTATTTTTCATTTTTTCTTTTAAAAAGTTAACCTTTCACTTTGCAACACTTAGAAAATGTACACCACCTTCTAAGCAGCATATTCTCTTTCATTTTAGACTCAAAACATGCCAAATTAAACTGGGCTTTTCCTGCAAATTCAGCAGTCTGTTGCTGTAATCATTAAGGAAAGAATAGGGGAGTTTCTGCATTTTGCTATTTCACCATAAAACTGCTGTTTGTTCATCCCAAGGCACCTGTCAAATAAGTCCAACATGTGAAGCACAACTTCCATTTTAAGATTCTTTACCAAAGTTGATCCGTTTGCATGCCACCACAATGCCATCACTGCATTTGTTCAGGCATTCATCAAAAATATCACCCCATTATTTGAATAATATTTCTTTCAGCAAGGATAAGAGAGGCAGGGCCTGCAAAAATCTAGATTTTGCTGATCCTCCTTGTAATTATAACACTAAAAAATATGAGTTAATACAACTAAAGCTATCCCCTTAGAAAAAAGAAAAAAAGGTGAAGTCATTTGCTATGTCCTTGAGGCATGTCACTGGATGAGACTGTAGTTACAGAGTATATGGGTTTCAGAAGGAAGCTTTCTGTACCATTTCAGAACTGCCCTGTAATGAGATACTAGAATCCCAAAGGCCAATTTAGTCTATTTTCATTCTCATTAAATGGTGATAAATGCACCAGCCCCTAATCATCCCACTAATACTGCGTAACTCTATCTGGAGGGGCCACACCAATGGGGTAGTGTAGGCCTGTTTCTGTGAAGAGACTGTTGCTAGGGTCTCTTTATTTTGCTAGTCTGTTTATGGACAGATGGACATCCACATACTAGGAAGAAGAGAGGCAGCACACTTCATTTGGATCTCTAAGCCAACCAAAAGTTTCTAAGCTTTTGCTGGTCTAGGCAGACTTCAAACCACCTCCAGAAAAGCAGGCTCCATGTGTTGGTTTGGCCCTGACCCACGGCCTGGTGCCTACCAAAGCCGCACTATCACTTCTTGGACAGGGGAAAGAAAACCAGAACCATAGGCTAACAGGTAAAGACAACAAAAGTTTAATAAAGCAGAAGCAAAAGCCACACATAAAAGCAGAAGCGAATAATAAAGATTATTCTCAACTTCCCACCAGTACACGATGTTTAGCCACTGTTCTGGGACATGAAGCTGTAATACACACAGTGATTGCTCTAGAGGACAAAACAACATTAAGGAATGCCCCTCCACCTCCTTCTTTCCCCTATTTTGTATAGGGGACAGCTTACATTTATATAGGGGATATAAAAATAGATTTTATGTCTGTGCTGATGTCATATGGTAGGGAACATCCTTTTGTTCAGTTTGGGTTAGCTGGCCTGGCCCATCCCTCAGCCTACTGCTGGGAAGAATGTTAGGAAAAAAAACCCAACACACCACAGCCTTGGTGCTGCATGAGCACTGCTCAGCAGCAGACAAAACACTGGTGTGTTATCAACACCCCTCCAGCTACCACCACAAACAGCACCATGAGAGATGTCATGGGGAGAATCAACTCCTTCCCAGATAAACCCAATGCAGTCCATTACTTACACACTTCCAGATTCGTCACTAAGATTATTAAGAAACATTTTCCTGGCTTCTGAACAGCTCCTACCAGACCAGACTTACAAGACTTTTTTTTGATATTTTAATCTTACGTACAGATCTAGCCACGATTCAAATGAGGAAATTGCAGATGTCATACTTAGCACAGTTATCTCTACTGGATCCAGAGATAAACAGACCAAGTACAGATCCTAACATCCATTTTTACTTCACTATAATCAGTCAACATTTGAAGGAACCCCATTTCCCATCAACTGTCACAGTTCTGTAGATCCAGCTGCACAAGTAAAAGCAAACACCACCCAACCATCCTGAAAGATGGTCCAGTTCAGTCTTTGAAAATCAAACAGCCCCAACAAAACTCATAGGAAATACATTCCATTCCAAGTTATCAAGACATTGTACAATATTTGTCTTGTCATCCAACCATGTAATGCAACACTCAAAAAAAGAGGTCATTGAGACCTGACATTGTATACTTTCCAGTGTTAAATTTTGCTGCAAAATAATGTGACAATTATCTACACCCCAGCACCTAATGCTGCTCTAAGCATTGCAGGTTATATGTTAAACAGACTACTGCCTAACCATCTGCTAAGAACCAGAAACTGACTCTGTTCTCAGAAGAGGGATTACTGTAGGAAGCACCATGTCAAGCCTTCATTAGTCCCCCAAGACCAATGCACAGGTTGCTTTGGCCTCCAATTCTGCACCCAGAAGCTCCAAACAAAGCCAAGGTCATGGTCTTCCCAATATGTGTCTCAATCTCAATTGCTCTATGGCTATTTTTTTATTTACTTTTCTTACTGCAGAAGATCATGATGTTCCCAGTATTTTAATACAGGACTTAGAGTCATACTTAATCCTAATGACAAATACTGGCGAGCAATTAGAAGTCCTAGCTAAGACTACCAAAAATAAAATTAGATTGATTTACACAGGCCTAAAATGAGCAGTTCCCTGATGCAGTCACCAAGTGCAGTTAAATGAAAACAGTTCCAGCTTTTCAGTTATGTTTACCCTAGTAATACAAGGAAAGACCAGAAATAACCCTGCAGAAAGCAGTCACAATTTGGAAATGCCCCACACACCACCACAGCTAAGAACAGAAGCTGGGGTCTTCATTAATGATCAGGAAAGGCTCTGAACAAGCTGAGAAAAAATTCCTACATCCAGACCCCACAGCTGGGGCTACTTCCTGCAAGGAGGTTCTCAAGACCGAAGTGGGATGGGAAAAGGAGGCAGGGAAAGACAGAACGCAGAAAGGGATCATCAGAAGCTTGGCAAAAATGAAGCTCACCCACCGGGAAGGTAGGGGAATATACATGCATAATTTTACATGGATTAAGAGTTGTGTCAAACCTGTGATGTGCCATGGTAAATGCTTATACTGCAGTGAGTCATCCTGTCTGACAGTTGCTGGGGAATTAAAGCAGTTATTTTTAAAAAATTGTATGTCCTGCTTGACGCGCTATACAAATAGCCTCTTAAAAAATTAAAACGCAGTCAATGCAATTTTAAGTATGGAAGAGCTATGGTACATTTAGAATTCTCTGTACCACACCACAAACATCCATTCCGAGCTATGAAAACCTAAAGGAGTCTATTGATGTCCCTTCAGAGAAACATTGATCTTTCTGTTGCTCCCAACTGAAATCCTGCATTAAAAATTAGTTTATTATATCAGCCTTTTCTACAGCATGAAAATATTTTTTCCCTCAGAAAAGTTAAACACAAAGAGGTGTGCTCAATTTGAATTTCTTTGATACCAAAGGCTATTTGGTTTGCTAGAATAAAGACTATTCAAATCAAAATGACAGCATTCCCCTTATAATGGAGTAACAAAGGCAGGTCAATACCCTTCTGGAGAAAGGCAGCACGTAGACATACGTTGCACTGTTGGTTTGGCACAGGGAAGCAGTGCTGGCTTCTGCTCCCTGCACAGTGCAGCAGAACCACAAAGATGTACCCTGAAGCTGCAAAGGGCAGTTCCTGGCACAGCCTGTTCTCTTTCTAAACGCGTTGCTTGCTGCCTACTTTGCCTAAAAAACTCACACCCCAGCGGCAATTTTCACACATCCCTGGGAAAAGTTTTTCGAGTGTGTCTATTGTGCAATGCCATAAAGATCATCTGAATGATCTAGTAAGTGTAACCCTTGGGCATCAATGCTGCTCCACATCAGCTGGCAATAAAGGTGTATTTACAGCATGCCTTTGGGACAGCTGCTCTGGGAACATCCTGGAGATTTGCATAGCCTATTTTACAAGGCATTACAATGTTCTTCAGTTGAATGAGTGACAAAGAATCCTTTCAATGTACCACCACACACTGAACACCCTTAAGTCTAAACAGTAAAGTGAAATAGGTAAATCTTTTAAAAATTTTAAAAAGAAACAATAAAATCTTCAAAGTCCAGTACCTTAAAATGCAAATTTTATTTATTAACTCGTGAGTGAACTAAACCTAATTCGTAAGGTAATCAAGTTACAGTCCCTCTCCAACTTGAGCACCATTCAAGAAATAAAACAAATGATGCGAGGATCTTCATCTTACAAAGAAGTTTCTCTTGCCAGTGCTCCTGATTTTATCGTTAATTCCCATGGCATTTGGTATACTTTCTTAAAGCCTTGGATCTTGTATATAAGTTTAAACTTCATGTCTTTTAAGTAAATCAGTCCTATCTCTGCCAGAAGAACCGGAAATGTGAGCCAACTGAATCTTAAGGGCTCAAAGAAAACAAGAAGAGAATGTGAGTACTGAATTTCTTAGTCCATTTCTCACCTAAAGTCAGAAAGTATTAACACTTTGTCATTGCAAAGTGATACCCATTTGCTAAACAGAGCAGTCTCTCTCAAGGAGTGAATCAGGATGACTTTCAGTCCCAATGGTGTGCTAGTGATTGAAATTTTCACACTTTGAAACCTCATCACCGGTGAAGAGTCAGCCAGCAATGCTACGGAGTAATACTAACTAGAGAAGCTAACTAAACTCCTCTGATCCCAAATCAGTGACTACATGCAGACAACAAAAGACAGAACATAAACTTAATAAAATAATAAACCTGGCCAGACAATGACCTAACCAACCCAATGCCAATATTCCAAAATATAATAGAGTCAGTAGATGCAACAAAAGTTTAGGACCAAATTAGTTAGCTGAGTGCACATAAAGTGCCTTTGGGAGTAAGTTGCCGGTCATTAAAGGTCTGACAATACTTTTGGCAAAGTGCTCTTTGAAGAGAAGTTCAGACTTTCAAACAAAAAACAAACCAACAAACCAACCCAAAAACCTGTGACATCTCATCTGTTTAAAATGAAAGAGGTCTGGAAGTATAACATGGAATACAGGGAGAACATTTTCTGAAAAGGATGGTTTTCACATTTTCCATGTGGCATCTGTGGTTCTTTAAGCAGTTCTGCTATGTTATCTGACACGGATAAAATACTGGAAGAACTATAGGGCATATTTTCCCAATTAATTTTGGTTCAGGAAGTAATTTGAATGGCAATATAACCTTATATTCTCTTAAATTGAGGGGGAAATGAGATCAGTGGGAGGGGGATTCTTTTTTTAAAATTCTTAAGTGTTTTTAAGAATGGAGGGGTTGTAGAATTATGGGAGTTTTTAATACGACAGCACTTTTCAGGACTCCTGGTTTTATTAAATCAGTTTTTCAGTTAACAACCCCCAAGCTATTCTAAAAAACAAGATGATTCATCGACTTCCACCCAGTACAATTTTATACATCGTTAGAAAACTAAAGCCTCATAAAATTCTTAGCAGCTCTGAAGAGCAGCTACTGCAGAGTGACATGTTGGTTGCATCAGCCTAGAAGGGCAATAGTTTTGAGCAATGCAAGCTTTGGTACACTCAGTGGAAACCACTAGAGTGTCAAAGAACACATATGGAACGTGCCAGCATCAGGCACTTTCGCCCAAACACAGCAAAACAAAAGTCTCCAGAATATCTGGTGGGAGAAGGACGATTCCACAACTTCTAATACTCTTAAAATTTGAACGGCTGCTGCCCCTTCGTCCTCAGGAACACAGGAGCAATCTCCCTCTCCCAAAATGAAGTGAAAACACTGATATGAAGTGTGTTACTACATGCCTTAAGCTGTGTCACATGGCAACATATTCAACATGAAATTCATTTTCAGTGCTCAGCAGAGTGTTAGGCTACCTCCACTGGTATGCATATCTGATTCTGACTGACCTCTTAAATTTAAGTAATGGAACTAACAAAATCTGAAATTGTTATTCTCATGTGCAACCACAATATCTTATGTTTAAAGGAGAAAAAAAGCCCATTCAGACCACAACAAAAGGGAGGTGGAAGGCATGTGGCTTGCCCACAATAACTAATGGGTTGGGTTAGGACTGCCACAGAGATGATCTTAGCAGAACACCAAGTAAACACCTTCCTGATTAACTGCTCCTCCCTCTCACTACAGAACTGCCTGGATGCTCACAAAAAAAGCCCTTTGCCCTTTCATCTAAAAGGTACATGCTACCTGCCCAGCAGTTACTTCCTGTGATTTTCCTGCCAGGATCCCTGCCACAAGTGAGGTCATACACAGTGCACAGCTGGACAGGGAACTCAGAATTTGGCTACAAGGTAGGGGAAATAGCAAGGCCAAATTTTAACGTATGAATAACAGTGAAGACTGTAATTACAAGATCTATGCAATGCCCACTGTGCTAGCGACACAGTAACTAGCAGCCTGGTCACACAGACACTGGCTATTTTATGTCAGGTCTCAAGACACACTACATGGGTAGAATCCACACAGTCACAAAAGACACTTTCAAAAGCAGGGAGAAGACAGCTTTAGCTCACGGCCAAGAAACAATCTTTAAAGAAACCTGTCGGTGCTCCTCTGTTTTCCACAAAGCAGCAGTTTTCTTTCAGAAACTGTTCCTATAACAGGTTTTGGCACTGGAGAACTGGGTTGCTTGGGTTACAAGTGGCAGCTGTAAGACCTATAGTATTCAGCAGCCCCAGAACTTGAAAGACTCTCACTCACAAACAAAACAATTCACCAAACTGTTACAAAACCTCATGCTCACAAAGCAAACCGATTCAGGCATTTGCAAAACATTTTCCTAGCAAGACAAACTCAGGAAAGCACTTTAAAAAGGGACACAATTAAATGGCAGTCACTTTGCTTCCAACATTAACAGTGAGACCCCAACACGTGGTTAAGTGTGCAGTTGCCTGTCTACTGCATTCAAGTTTCCTGCCTCACAAAGGCAGGCAGCAGAGACACCCTGATGCATCACAAGCACAACATATGTTACAACCTCACCCTGGTGAAAGTTCATATACATACATAAGTGTATCACAGTGAGTATACTCCATTGAAGCCAGTGCACTGGCTCATTACGGTCAAGTTAAGCAAATACTCAAGGTGCTGCACGCTCAGAGCATAAAGATGCACAAAGCTGCCTTGAAGACCATGTAAAACCGAGTTAGCATAGCCAGACCAATCTTCTCCAGCACAAGAGAACTGTACAAATGATTGATTCCACTATCTACAGGGATTAATTCTGGGAACAGGTCAGAAGCTGAAACATGGGTGCCTAAAGGTAGGAACTTTGAGCAGTGAATTATTCATTGCCTCAGGCACTCAGCACTGTCATATACTTGACTAAGAGCATGGTCTGGGATAAGGCACTGAGACCCAGGACACTGACACTTCCTCCACCCATCTCCCAATGCCAACTGATATTTGTTTAGACTGCCACAGTCAGAAAACGCGAGCCATCCCATCTGCTAGGTGTAATGTCAGTTTCACAGAAGGGAAGATATTCTCAGTGGGCTAAATCATTCCAGCTCTAGCTGCAGGGAAGCTACAGCAGTGCAGATACAGATGTCCTATTGAAAACTACATCCCACTTTCTCAGAGCCGTCTTGGATCATGCTTACAGGAGCAGAAACTGCACCATAGAACTGCATTACTACTTCAGTAAACCGAATTAGCGTATCTCATATTGAAGGTCTATGGCAGTTTGATTTTGGTCTCCTGCAAGCACTTACAAACCACCGGTTTAATTGGTATCTTGGTGGTGTATAGACAGTGACGTGATACACACCAAAAAGCATCTTCTGCATAAAGCAAGAACGATGTGTATGTCATGTTATAAACAGTCCTTCCTCCCACCCTCACTACCACAGATAAGGGCCAATCAACAGGCAGCAGCATCACAGAAAGGCAGTGTTGTATTTAACTCCTCTTATTTCAGGCTTTCAGGGCACTCTCAGGGAGGGGGAGACACAGAAATGAAAGCCACAAGCAACCCCAGCAGCTCCTTCTCTTCTTCACCCTCAAAGCGTTAAAAGGAAAATACAATGTCAACAACAGCTCCTCCCTGCAGATGAAACTGGCTCCAGCGCATTTTACTTTCTGGCTTGGAGCCCTCCCTTAGGAACCGTTACAAAAAGACTGAAAGACAGCTCAATATATCGACCACTTCCAATAACAAATTTTGGACACACTGTGTTATTCACCCCTTCTGTTAACTGCTGTAGCTTCTCTGTGATGAATGAACCCTGCTGTTTACGGGCGGGGGATGAGGGGGTATTAAAAAAAAGGAGGGTTGCTAACTGCAGTCTTGCAATTCAGCACAGAGCCAGTCTATATAAATACTCCCCGCTCTCTTCCTCTATGAGGAACAGATTACGTTCCGTACCCGAAACTATCTCCACGACTCATGGCACTGTGGGTGCCCGCTCCCCACCAGTGGGGAAGCCTAAGGGGCACAGGTCACTCCCTGCCTCTTCTTCCTGACACACAGGGAGCGAGGTTGAAGAGACACGGGTGGAGGGGGTAGAGTCAGGCTGAGGAGAGGAGGAACGGGGGGCTGGAGCCAGGCTGAAGAGAGGAGGAACGGGGGGATGGAACCAGGCTGAGGAGAGGAGGGCGGGCTAGGACTGCTGCTCATCCTCCCTCCCAGCCACGGCAACGGGTTGCGGGAGAGCTCTCAACAGCGGGAATAGGAGAGCATCACCATCAACCACGCCAAGAAAAATCACCGCAAGCTTTCCATTATTATATATTTTTTAAAAACCCTATAAAAGCCATTAATTTAAAATAAAAAGCCAACCCAAGCGTTTTGTCTGAGCCACCTAACCAGTATTGTCCAGAATGGCCTCATCATGGAGCATTTCGATACAACCCGCACACACACTGAGCGGGCTCCGCAGCAGGTCCCTCGGAACGGCCGGGGCTTTGCATGAAACCTCATCTGCTCGGCAGGGCCAGAGCCCCCGGCACCAGATCTGCACCCGGCGCCTCCCGCACCGCAGCATGCGGGGCTGGGGCTGGAGCCCCTCTCCGGGACTGGGGGGGATTCACAGGTATAACAAAACATCGGCGCGGGAGGGATCGGGGGTGAGGTGTGCGGGGGACGGGATACGGAGCCAGGGGAGCGGCCCGGTGGCCGCTGCTCGGTACCGCGCGCGCCCGCCCTGTTCCCGCCCCGTTACCTTCGGAGAGCTCCAGCTCCAGCTCAGCCAGGCGGGCCCGCACCTCCAGCGGCAGCGACACGCTCTCCAGGCTGCGGTCCGCCATGCTCGCCATGCGGCGGGGACGCGTTGCTCTCCCCTCCCTCCTCCGGCTGCCCCGCTCTGCCCCTTTGTCCGCGGCGGCACGGGCAGGGGGCGGGCAGCGGGGCCGCGGCGCTGGCTGGGTCCTCCCCGCGCTCTCAGCCGGGCATGCGGCGGGGGGGAGGCGGG
>VZRI01002270.1:466158-523298 GCA_013397515.1 Upupa epops | reverse complement strand
TCCTACAGGGACAGGCTGAGAGAGTTAGGGCTGTTCAGCCTGCAGAAGAGGAGACTCGGGAGATCTTATAGCAGCCTTCCAGTACCTGAAGGGGGCTACAGGAAAGCTGGGGAGGGGCTGTTTCCAAGGGCTTGGAGTGGTAGGACCACAGGTAATGTTTGCAAGCTGGAAGAGGGGAGGTTTAGACTGGAAATCAGAAGGAAGTTCTTCACAATGAGAGTGCTGAGACCCTGGACCAGGTTGCCCAGGGAGGTTGTGGCTGCCCCCTCCCTGGAAGTGTTCAAGGCCAGACTGGATGGGGCTTTGAGCAACCTGGTCTAGTGGTAGGTGTCTCATGGCAGGGGGGTGGGAACTAGATGATCTTTAAGGTCCCTTCCAACCTGAACTGTTCTATCAATCTATGAAACTATGAAGGTCTTTCAAATGCCCCTGTACTGTCCTACCCAGGGGTAAGAGTTTTACCTTTTGCTGAGTACTGTGTATTTGGAATAAGGATATTCCAAACATTATGCATGTCTTTCTTGTTCATGACATTGACATCTAAACAATGAAAAGCAATTAAATCAAACATGCTCCAGGGTTCTTACCTGAGAATCAGAGTTCTGTTTGTTTGTTGTGTCATGCAGGATGAAACAGTCTAAAATTATCAGCCTTCTTCAGAAGCTTTTTCATGTGTGATGGAGGCAGCCAGAAGGGAGGCAAGGGAAGGCTATGTGGTGATCCAGCTTCCTTCACTAATGTGTATCTCCAAGTTTTGCCTCCCCAGACCTGACAGCAGCTGATTAATTTACTCATTATCTGATCATTGCAGAATCTGTGCTGCTGATGTTCACCCTCCTTTCCACATTTTTCCTTTTGTAAATTTACATAAAGGGACATAAAGAGAAATATTTGAAAATTCTCATCATTGCAAATTTGCTTGGTGCTCCCCGACAAGCATCTCATTTCAGCCACTGGGTGCTTTTAAAGGAGGAGCAATCACTTGACTTTGGAACTCCTCCAGCCCTGGCACAGGGATGCACATGGGTTCATCGGAGTCTTCCTTGCAAAGCCCATTTGTTCCCCTCAGCCTGGTCTCAAGAGAACACATTTGTTAATTATCCAAATTATTAGGGCCCAGGCTCCAGTGATGAACACTTAAACACTGAGGCAGTGTGGGCTGGATGATTGGGTAGTGAGATGGATTGTGAACTGGCTACAGGATAGAAGCCAGAGAGTAGTGGTCACTGAGACAGAGTCTAGTTGGAGGCCTGTATTGAGTGGAGTCCCCCAGGGATCAGTACTGGGACCAGTCCTCTTCAATCCATTAATGACTGGGATGAGAGATTAGGGGGCAGTGTCAGCAAGTTTGCTGTTGATACCAAGCTGGGAGGTGTCACTGACACCCCAGCAGACTGTGCTGCTATTCAGCGAGACCTGGACAGGCTGGACAGCTGGGCAGAGAGAAACTTAATGAGGTACAACAAGGGTCAGTGTGGAGTCTGGCATCTGGGCAAGAACAACCCCAGGGACCAGGATAGATTGGGGACTGACCTACTGGAGAGCAGTCTAGGAGAAAGGGACCTGGGGGTTCTANGTATCCAGTGTAGAGCAACAAAGATGATGAAGAAAGTAGAGCACCTCCCTCATGAGGAAAGGCTGAGGGAACTGGGTATCTAGCTTGGAGAAGAGGAGGCTGAGGGGGGACTTCATTCATGTCTATCAATATGTGAGGGGTGGGTGTCAGGAGGATGGAGCCAGGCTCTTCTCAAGGTCATCTGGGGATAGGACAAGGGGCAATGGGTGCCAGCTGAAACAGAGGAGGTTCCATATCAATATCAGAAGGAACTTCTTCCCAGGGAGGGTCCCGGAGCACTGGAACAGGATGCCCAGGGGGGTTGTGGAGTCTGCTTCTCTGGAGACATTCCAGACCCACCTGGATGTGTTCCTGTGCGACTTGGTCTGGGTGATCCTGCTGTGGCAGGGGGATTGGATTAGATGATCTTTCGAGGTCCCTTCCGATCCCTAATGATTCTATGAAATACATGATGGTACAATGATTTTGATGAAACACTGACATTCAAACAAAAAAGCAGCAAATAAAGAGCTTTGAACTAGCTTGTTTTATTTCAAGGATCCTTTTATATGTAAGAGACTGCTTCCTAATCATCCCCCAGAAATGATAGATGGAAATGTTCCTGACTCCAAGCAAAGAAGGATACTATTTGTATTTTGGATGCAGTGATTAATTGGCATGGTCAGGATTTGTAGAATGCTTTTCTATCCGACATGGTTTTTGACAGGCATAGCGATAGTTGTGTGACGTACGTTTTCAACTGCTTTTGAGAGACAAAATGAGTCACTGATGCCTTTCCAACAGTGGCCCCGATAAACACATCTTACAAGTCACTTCACACACAACTGGATCGTTTACCTGCAACAAGCCACGTGAACATGTGAGAAATAAAAAAAAGGTGTATTTTTATTTAACAACATTTCTTGTAGTGGTCAAATCCTACTAGAGGCCATGCTTCTTGCACATGACCTTATGGTGCCAGTAGCTGAGTGAAACTTCTGAAAGACCACACAGAATTGACCTTGACTTGATAACAATTCTCTTTCCTAGCTCTTTCACAGTAAAAGTTGTATCCAATTTTGCAGAGTTTTAGCCTGAAGCCAGATCTATACAGGAAACATTCCCAGCATCATAACGTTAGGAAGGAGGCAAGGTACTGAAGACATGCACAAAAAGGAAGAGCTCTTGTGTAGACACTTACCTCGACATAAGAGACTTCAAATGAAGAGGGCCATGTGTGGAAATAAAGAGGTTATCTTCTCTTCCAGTTGTGAGAGTGGGGACTGTGAATAACTCCAAGGCCAGAGTCATTCACAAAAGGACAACAAAACCAACCAGCTGTCTGGAGGGGCTGAGTTGTACGGCAGCATTAGAAGAGTGCTTGCTCAGCTTGCTAAGCACCACCATGGGATGGCCCAGATAGCTGCCCACGATTATTTGAAAGTTGGAAACACTGAGGAAGTTGAAGGAGGGGGGAAAGCAGGGAAAAGAAGATACAACTTTGAATAATCAGATAGAAATAAGAATGTGAGCCAAGGCATGTATTAGGGAAAGCTTCCAAGGGATGAGCGGCATTAGACTGCAGAAGAGGCTCCCAAAGGAAGTGGTGGAATCCCCATAATTTGAAACACTAAAACCAGAGTATGTAAAGTAATAATGACTGTGCTGTAGGAGACAGTTCTGCTGTGGGATGGGATGAACATGTTTGCCTGGCACCACCGATGCAATGATGGGGTAGGGGATTTCCTGTGGAGCTTAGTTTAATTTTTCCCTTTCACCTCTCCACTCCCACCCCTTTTATTTGCACCTGTTGATTGTGCCTCACACACAGGTTGTGAAATGTATTCTTCTGGTAAAGCATCTGCCACAGATGTGGCTGGATGGCTATCCACTGCAATACTGCAAACAGCCTAAATGAATTGATTAGATGCATTAATCAAGTTACCTTCAAATGGCATGCAAATGGTTCTAGAAAGATTTCTAAGTTGGTTTCTAATTTCTTTTAACACTTAAAATTATAGCTACTCTCATCTTCTAATTCCTCTTCAGGAGGGAGGGGAAGGGAAGGGGAAGGGAAGGGGAAAGGGAAGGGGAAGGGGAAGGGGAAGGGAAGGGAATATATATTTCAAGCACTGAGTTCCGTTTTTCTAAGCTGTTTAGACACCTTAGATCCATTTTCATTACCGTGGTATGTGGCAGATATATTTTGGCGTTTGTTTCTCTGCCTTAATACTTTAAAATAAGGTAGAAGTCTCTCAGTTAATTGTGTTTTAGGAAAATGAATCCAAGGGAAGACAAATGTGTAAACAGACTGACCGACCTCAATATACAGAAAAGTGTGTGAGCAAATACTGGACAGCTGGGAGGAACCATGACCTTCAGTCATTTTATTCTTTAACATCATTGCAGATGATCTGCGGTAGCAGAGAAACTGAGACGTTCCTTTCTCTGCCTGTCCCTCTGCCAGACCTTACTGGCCTCATAGCACTGCTGGTCAGCAGGGAACATAAATTCATGCCTGAGTTCCTTCTGCACATCGTATGGTGTATTATTTCACATGCTGATGGAACGAGGTTTGAGCTAAGATGCATAGAAGGTAACTTTCTTGGCTAGAGGTGAGGTAATGCACGGGAAAAGGAAGGAAAGGGAAACCTTGGGAAATACCATTCTCTTCAATATATTGGACATTTCTCTCTCCACTTTCCATTTCCATTGTTCTGAGAAGAGCAATTTGATTACTATCAATTTAAAAATATTTCATTGGTATTTTGTACATTTTCATAATTTCCATACATACCTCTTTTCATTAAAAGCAGAAATCCAATAAAGATCCTTTACTGGCACAGTTGACATTAACTCTGGTTTGAAATCCAGCCTCACATAAGAAGTATTTATTAGGCTCCCGCAGTTTGGCAAATCCTGTTTACACACACAAAAAAGATCCTCTCCACTGCTGCATTTTCCAAGTTGTTTACAAGTTCAGAGAAACTGAGGGAATTGGCATCTGAAGATAGGAAATGTCCCAATATTCTACTGGTAGATCCCAACACAGGCACAGGCACAGCAGCTCTCTCACTGCACCAAGCGTCTCACAGGAATGATAGCTTTCAGCGAGGTTTGAAGCTTCAGTCTTGTGCATGTTTTTCTTCAATGACATTGCTTAAATTTTGTAAATTCCTTGATTTGGTGAATTTTTCAATCTACTGAAATTACAGTATGACATTGAGCATTTGGGGCAATTTTCCTCAAGTAAATTCACTGGAGTAAATGATATTCCATTTGTCTGTTTTCTTTTTTTAAATAAAACATACAGGTACGGAAAAGGAACTAATCATTTGGAATAGCTTTCTCTCCAGCTGATACGTTATATGATACTTCATAACCTCATTCTGAGCAGGCTTTTCACTTGTGAGTCTTTTCTGCAGGGAACCTGATTGGACTGGTTTGATAAAATCTTCTAATTTGATCCTGTCCTGAAGCTTCCAGCCTTATTTTTGTCTCAGAAGGAACAATTTATTACTTCCTGCCTTGCCATGAAGCTCTGAAGGACATCTAGCATTTCTCTGTATTCAAGTTTGCAGTACAAGCAGCTCTATGGACTGAAGACCTTTAGAGCTTGCTGAGTCCAGGAGAAAATTTGCAAGGAACCGTACCAAAGCTTCCACGTAGAAGTACTCTTCCTGGAAGAGCTGTCTTGCTACTGTTTTCTAGACTTTTACACTAAAAATACTATTTCCACTGCCCTTTGCTAAAAAAATCCTGTCAGGGCTCAAGCACCAAGCATCTGTCGTTTACATCACCATTAGTGAAGCAGCCTACAAGTTTTCTGCTTGGCCTGCTGTTCCTTCACTTGGTTTATGAGTGAAAATCCCAGAGTGGTACAACCTCATGGCTTTTCAGGCAAAGACTCCAACCTGAAGCCACAACCCAGTTCTTATTTAAGGTTCATGATTTAGCACTACCTCAGTCCAGAACAGAAGGGGAACTTCTTATTTGTGATTTTGTGTCATTTCTTTTGCAAATCATTTCATGGAAGTTGCATCCAGTGCTGGAAAAAGATAACCAGTAGTTGTTTTGATTTGTGCGTGCTTTCTGCAATTGCTTACACTATTGATTCAGGCTTGATCACGCAGCAATTTAATTAATGACAAGTTACTTTGTTTATGCAGCAAATTAATGAGCTAAAAGTGGACCCTTCAAATAAGAAACCAGTGCTTGATGTCCTAGATGTGTTGAAAAATGCACTATACAGTGAGTACCACTGTGAGCAGTACCAAACAGCTGGGCAGCACTAGAGGCTCGACAGAGGATAGCTCACCCATTACTACTTCCCAGTGTTCGCGTAGGCTTTTCTTTCCTTTCTAAGATAAAAAGGTTTGACTATTTATTCTTTCCAGCCTTCTTACAGGCATGGGATCAGTGGACCATTTTAATAACAGTAGTGCTTCCTTCCCCTCTTCTCTCTGGCCCTGGGAGTTATTCTTACCATCAAAGACTGGAACTCCACAAACACAACATCACTGGCCTACAACCCCATGTCAGTGGCTCAGATTAATCATCGCTACACTCTATAACTTCCAGTGACAAGTTTTACATTTAAATAGTTCAGGAAATTCAGGTCAGGAATGACAGCTGGGAACTTCATTTCCCACGTTTATAATGACTTTGTTCTTCAAGCTCTTAATTCTTTTAAATCTGGGCACCCGAGTTCTGTGTTCTTCCAAGGACATTGGAGCTGACAGTGAAATCCCTTAATTTTTTTGAGGAACTTTTGTCCAAAGAATGGAGTAACATCTAGCACAATATTTATTTACCTCATCAGGTATTGTAAGGACCAGTCATTTAACAGTATTTGTGTGTAAATGCCATGCATGCCACAGACACTGCTTTTATCTAATAGTAAACACTTCTTTAGCTATATAAGAAAGCAATGTTACTGAACAACTAAGACAATTCTATGCATTAAAATACTGCCAGTATTTTCTTCTGGTTTTGAGAAGAATGTCCTTGAGATTTTACACAATTGCCCTTTCACCGTAATGAAGAGGGATAGCATTTCACTTCCTGGGATTTAAAACTTGCCTTTCAGAGAAACTGTAAGAGATTAGTATTTTCCAAGCAGGTCAGCAGTGCATCCCAAGAACTGGTAAGCTTTCACTCACATGCTTTGATCTTTCTTCATTCTCATTTCTTGCTCTGCTCTTACTGTTTCTTGATCTGGTTTGTAACTGGTCTGTTTACTGACCTTTAGAAAACTCTCCTACATTGCTTCAGGAGGACTCCTGCCTTGCCTTGCAACGTTATCAGATGTATGTAGTGCTGAACCACTGAGAGTAATTGAATACACGACCACACGTTTGTCTGGGTGATAATGAGAAGGGAACTAACTAGGTGGCTGAAACTCTAATCTTTGGATATTTTTGGTGCCAGACTGTATGTCAGCACCTTTATTTTGAGGTGAGGTCTCCAGGTCAAATCAGAGTAACTTAAAGACTGTTTCTACACAGTTTTGTTCAAACCTACCTCAACCACTTTTATTTCAACTTAAACTGGAGTCTTCCTAGTTAGCTGTATCAGTTAGCAACAGATCAAAGCAAAGATGAAATAAAAATACCCTTAATTCAAAACTGGAGTGCTTGCACCACTTTTAATTGGTGTGACTGTAATAGGGAAGACGTAGCGTCATGCACTCTTCAAATAATGTATTCAGATGAAATTCTGCCCAGAGGAAACTTTCAAGTAATTTCTTCTTTTTCCCCAACCTTCTTTGCACAGACAGTTTATTAAATTTCCTGATGCTTTGTCCCTTTTTTTGTTATTGGTAAGAAAAATTCTTTTCTATTGCAGTTAAATTGTGTCCTTAGGTTTCTTATATGCAATTCCTCTGAGTCTAACCCAGATATCTGGGATTGCAGGAAAGAATTTCATTCAGTTTTTTCAAGGTTTCACCTTTCTCTGAACTGTGAGGTTGATCCAGCACAGGTGAGGTCACTCCAGATGTTTTGTAATGTTTTCTGGGAGTTCATCTGAAAAAAATCCTGATGTGACAATTTCATACATAGAAGAGAGAGCATATTATCACCTCGTTAGCTGGAGCAGGCAGTTGGTATCTTGCTTGAGTGCATTCATCAGATGAAAATGCAGATTATATGAATTTGATATAATTTTTAATGCAATGTTTTCATCTAGCGAAGGCTTGGTGTTTGAACACACCAAGGACAACTCACAAGCAGCTTTGCTTTTCTCAGATCCCCAGATTCATTTTTCAGTCAATTCTTCAGCCAGTTTGTTTTGTCTTTCTTGTCACACATAATCCCTGCTTCCCACAGCTCCCTTTGTGCCCTAGAACCCCTGCCAGGCTGAGGACCTTATGGGTCTTGTGACTTTGCTTCTGAACAGTCACATAATCACAGAATCGTTGAGGTTGGACCAAGTCCAACCACTATGCCCACTAAATAATGTTTTCAAGTGCCAGATCTACACTTTTTGTGAACACTTCCAGGGATGGTGACTACTACCTCCCTGGAGGGTCTGTTCCCCAGCTCTTTGACCCAAGACCTTGTACAGGGTGCATCTCTGGCCTCAGGAGCATTTTTGCACCTTCTGCTCAGCCTGAATAACAGATCAGCCTGGACTGTGACAGCTGAAGAGTCTAGGGCCTTCAAGTGGCAAGCAGGAAGTAGCCCATAGCCCTGAGGGATCTGATCCCTCCACATTGATGTGGAAGGAGCTGCTGCTAGTAGGTGGGGAGGTTTACACCAGGAGAGCAGTCAGCCTTCTGTGTCCTTCTCTCCCCTGCCCAATTTGGTAGAAAGGAATAAAGGTAAAAAGGCAGGTTTATTTAAAAACTGAACAGAAGCAAAGAGGAGCTTAGTGTTTTCTTCTTTGTGGGATGCTTACAGTCAAAAAGCCAAAGATGATATCCAATACCTAAAGCTTGCCACATTAGTACAAGCTATGGGTTTGTTGAAAAATCATCATCTCATCATTTAAAACAGCCTCAAACTGTAACCACTAAATACACCAGATGTTCAAAGACATATTGTAGTCAAATCATGTTGCAGAGGGGATGGTGAAAGAGCATTTGATACTGCTCATACATCTGACGTACACATACATTAACCAAAACTTACACCCAGTGAGTAGAAATTCCTTCCCAGAAAAGCATCATATCCAGTTCTTAATTCAGAACTATCTTTAACATACACCACAAGATAGTGCCTGTTGTTAATGAGTGCCATTGAAATCAGACCTAGAACAGCTCATGTTGAGAGATAGCATAGGAGGTGCAGGGTCAGGAAATGGAGATGAGATAGCACTTAAAATGAGAACACGGAACGGTGTTGATGTACCTTGGCTGTGATTATCTTTTGCCTTAATTTGGTTCAGTGCAGATAGAGGTAGAATTGCTTTCAAAATGTTGTCTGCTGTCCCTAAAATGCTGACCCAACATCTTAAGTAATTAGTACAAGAAAACAAAACTTGAATACATTTTACGTCAATAAATTCAAGCAGACTGCTTTCCAGCAGTGCCAAGCTTTTCTAGATCCCATTATATCAACTGCAAGATGCTGTATTCAGCACCACCACTAGATCAAAGCAACCTTTCTAGACCACATCTCACAAACATGCAACTGAGCTACCAGCACAGGGGCTGGCAGCCCACCAGTGAGTAGTGCCAGGTGCTCTATTTCCCTCTGTAACTGAAGACTGAGGTTGCTGGTAGCAGCTCATTTGCACTGAGACCAAACCATACAATTGTGATGTTGCAACTGTAACTTCACCTTGTGGGGAAGAACATGACTCCTGCTTGGAGACACTAATGAACAACTGAGCCGCTGTTATCTAGCACGTGCTCACTTCTGCCAGCATGGAAATCAGTTCTGTGAAGTGCTTTACTTCACATAGGTGAAGGGCACGTACACAGTTAACTGCAGTGGCTCAGGTGGTCTGTGGTGATATTATGCAGTGCTACAGGCTTAGGAAAGAGTGGCTGTCCTTTGGAAAAGGACTTGAGGATGTTGTTTGATGGGTGGATTAATATGAGCCAGCAGTGTGCCCAGATGGCCAAGGACAATCAGGAATAGTGTAGCTGGTAGTACCAGGGAAGTGTTTTTACCCTTGTACTCAGCGTTGTTTTCAGTTCTGGGCACCTCACTACCAGAAGGACATTGAGATGCTGGAATGAATCCAAAGAAGAGCAATAACTCTGGTGAAGACTCCAGAGCATGTGTCTTATGAGTGCCTGAAGGAGCTGGGGTTGTTTAGCCTGGAGAAACGAGGGTCAGGGGAGATCTTCGCACCATCTCAACTACCTGAAAGAAGGTTGTAGCAAGGTGGGGGTCAGTCTCTTCTCCCAAGTAACATGCAATATGACTAGAGGAAATGGCCTCAAGTTGTGGTAGCAAATGTTTACATTAAACAGTAGGAACCATATCCTTAGCAAAACAATTGTAAATCACTGGAACTGGCTGCCTAGGGAAGTGGTATTTAACAGATCCACATGTATTATTGAGGGACAGTGGTTTAGTAGTGACCTGTCCATTCTGGGTTAATGGTTGGAAGTGGTGATCTTAAAGGTCTCTTACAACCAAAATGATCCTATGATTCTGTAACTCTCAAAACTGCGAAGCTCAATCTTGTACCTCATTCTATAGTCTCCTATTCTGGCAGATACATCTTTTACTGTCTTCTGAAATCTAGATTCTAATTTATGTTCATCATGCACAGAAATAACATCAACTTCTGAACACATTCTGATGTGTGCCTAACAGGGTATAGCTTAGTGAACATGTGAAACAGTTTTCCAGCTCACTTCCAGCAAGCAGCTATATTTGCATTAGCACCATCTTGCACTAATCCTACCCACACAGCAAGAGGTTTATCAGTATTATCAGTAAAACTGCACAAAATTAATATGCAAAGCCCAGTCAAATCAACACTAAGTCTCCTGGCCAGTGGGGAAACATTTTGATGACGATTATACTCCACCGGATTTCTTTCAAGCACTCCAAGCAATTAGTTCTGAGTATACTGGGATTACATTCAGATAACATGCATCTTTCCTTCTTATTTCTGGTTTCATGGGTTAATTTTTTTATACAGGATTCTTGAAGATTACAGGTGATAAGCAAATTTTCCAGACTGTGGTGTTTCTATCAGAGTTCTGGTAGGTACATGAGGACAGCAAACCCCTGATTTCCCTTGTCATCTTCAATAGGTCCATAGTTACAGAAAGCAAGCACTGGAAGGCTATGAACTGTGCAATTACAGTTTCAAGCTAGCATGGGTGGAGAAAATAGATATCCAGCCAGAAAAGGGGGGGTTAAAGCAACTGTGTAAAACCTGTGGAACCTTGTGTATTACTTCATCATAAAGTTGGGGAAGATACTGTGATGGAAGAGTTTATTACTATAGCTTGGCTTTCAGCACTGATTTCCTTAAGATCAAGGCTTACTAATTCTATCTGCCCCTAGACCAGTATGAAACACTGGTATGTCCTGGGATATATGCCCTGAGTGTTCAGTCTCAGAGAGCAAATGACACCTTGTGCTTAAATCCTAATCTAGAATTCATACACGAGGATGGAAGATTTATTAAACGGCTTTTAAATTCAGGCTACAATGGCTTTATGGACTTGGCCATAATGGAGTTTGGAGAGCACATCCACCGGTGCAGCGCAGCAGCTGGCAGGCTCTACACAAACACATGATGGTTAACACTGCTCGGTGCGCAGCAGGTCTGCCCGGCTCACGAGTGGGAGCGCTGGCCGCAGGCACTGTGTTCGAGCATCTGGAAGTGCTCTCTCTGGCGGTGACTCCGTGCAGCGAACACTGGAGAGCTGCCGACACGGACATCACTGCCTCCCGACACACAAGCTCCTTTGGTAATGGTCAGGTCCTCCTGAGCTGAGGCACCAAACCACTTGGCCCTTTTTCCTCCTACTGTAGCTTCACCTTAGTGAGAGGACTAGTGCTCTTCTCCTGGGCAAAGCTGATAGAAAAGCGAATCATTATCCTGTATCTGCATCTCTTGGAGATCCTCAGCAAGACCTATGAGTATTATGTATTAGTGTGGGCAGCCTGCAGCACAGTTCATTTTAGAGCCTTGGTCTCTGCCTTTCCTCTCCTCTCTTATGGACACTCTTCCACAGCCATTCTGTTTCCACATCCGCTGTTTTCATAGCTCAGTTTCTGTCTATGTATCAATTACCTCTCTGGAAAGGGAATCGCCCCTATGTGCTATCAGCAGTGGAAAATTTCAAGGTAATATTTCAGAAGGGAGTAACTACGCTGAATATACAACCCACTAATGTGAATGATGTGTGACAGATAAGCAGAGATGTTGTTTAGAAACCTGAATTAATACTACTATGCTGCCCACTCAGCTATGAGCATTTTCAGAGACAGGAATCTATTTGCATTTTATTATAATGTATGTCTGGAAAATTCCCATCCTGGTGGGGACATGAGGGAAACTAATACTGGTGATGTGAGAGAACCATTCAGATGGGTGATAATACAGCATTGGCCTGACAAGAGCACCCTGCAGTTGCATCACTGAGACATGGAGTGTCCTCAGAACAGACCACTCTCTGCCAGGTTCTTCTCAGCCCTGCCAGGCTCACCAGGTCCCTTCAGGGCTTGCAAGTCACCTCCTTGCCCTACCCAGTCTCTGGTTTTCCTTACTGGTTCTTTCTGTGAAGCAGAAAGCGTCAAGCACCAGGCAGGGAAAAAGAATATGAGAAGAGTATTTGGGCTTTGGAAAAGTATACATTACAAACAATTACTTAAGAAATAATAACAAACTCTCCTTATTTCCCTTTTTCTCTCCAGACTCTGTGTGGGCTGAGATGCCTAGGGACCTCAGCCTCAACAATTCTGTCTCAACAGTGGAAATGGCTGCCTCTATCAGCCGGGCGCCCGTGGGCATATTTTAAATAGCCTTGTCAGTCTGGGTAATTCTCATCTGTTTCTTATTCTCAGACCTGCCAGAATTAAGGGAAAAAAACGCTCTCAGGAGGTTTTTCCCAGCAAAACTAGGGAAGTATTACTGCCATTTATGCAATATACTGGTGGGTCTTTATTAAAATAGCCCATACAATTCTATCAGCACCAGGGAACTGGTGGCCAGCTTCAAGGAGTCTTGCAGAACTCCATTAGTTTGGTCAGGCAAATGAAGTCTGAGAGGGGTGTGATCACTGTTAAATACATTGTGGGGTTAGCATCAAGAAAAAAGAAGAGCTATTTACTCTGAAGGGGACACTGGCACACAATAAAACAGGTATAAACTGATCATGAATACACTTAGCCTTGGTTTTAGAAGACAATACCCACTGCCATAGAGCAGTGAAGCCTTTAATCAGAATAGTGGGGGTCAAGAAATGGAGTCAGATTTACAAAAATTCTACTATGTATTTATAGAGTTATGTGTTGCAGTACTGTCATAGCAGGAGAGTCAGTTCAGTGATGAAGAAGGATTGCTCAGCCCTATTTCCATGTTCCTTTTGCCTTCGTCTGAAAAATGAATTGGTAACACTGACACTAAAATCAACCTTCAGAGACAGTCTTCATAGTCCTCAGCCTACTGAGATGAAAGTGGGAGATGGGGAGGGGCTTCCTGTTTCACAGAACTATTGCTTTACTCTCTCAGTAAAGTAATAACCGAGCACACCAGTTTGCACTCAGTTCACACTTGTGAGCTTTTTTGATTTATTTTAAATACAGACACTAGAAATGATCTCGTTTAAAATCAAAGCTGGGATTCTGCAGATGTTCAAGAATCTTTGATGGGAGTATGTTGAGTGACTTCTGATTCATCAGTGATTCAGCTAAAGTGTATTTGAGTAGGATATCATTCTTTCGTTATAAAAGATAATGGAAGCAGCAGAGACACCTAATAGAAGATGCACGAACACCAACTGTAGCTTTTTTCTTCACTTCGGAAAGCACTGATGTTCCCATTCAGATCAAGTAGCAGTATCAGCTTCGCATGAAGACTTTCCTTCTGAACCGCTCTTGATGATAACAGGATATATAATTCTAGAGCACCCATCTGAGATTACTAGGTATCACTCTACATACAATTTCTAGTCAGGAAAATGAGAAGATTGTTTTCCTGGCAGCCCAATTTTTCCTTTCCTCCTCCTATTTTTTTACTAAACTATTTCATACTTTAAGAATCAATTTAGGGTAATAGACTTTTTTGCTTTTTATTTTCTTCTTTCATGCAATGTTAAGGGAATCTGTCATTTAGAATTAAAGCAAAAATATTCTAGCAAAACTTGATTGCATTTCCTTCATAATTTTATTCAATCTGCAGAAATGTGGAGGCCGTTCACTGGATGTTGCCCATCAGTTTGTTGGTTTTTATATGGCATTCCGTGACTCAGGCGTTTACATAACCCTGTTTACCAGGAGCTGCAGAATCATTTATACCATGAGGATTGCAGTAAGTGCTCTCAATTGTCATCAAAATATTGAATTCTGTGTACGGCTAGTGTGGCCGACTACATGGATGAAATAAAGATGCCCTCTGCAGTTGTCTCACCCCATGCTGATTATTTCTTTTCCTATTTCTACACAGAAGACTGGGGGAAACAATTTTGAGTGTTATAATTGACGGAAGATGATTATGAATTAGCTCATACCAAAAAAGCTGATTTTTCAGTGGAAACACTCATTTTTGGAGACTGATTATTAAATGTTGTCAGTCATATTCGTAACAGGACATTTGAATCTTCCCTCTCACATTCGTAAATGATGTGTTAGAAACACCAGCTTTCCTCCCGTTCCATCTTATCTGGATATGTACTGGTTACTGCGCTGGCAAATTAGATTAACCGGCAATCAGCTGAAGTTACAGCAAAACTGAGATTTCTTATCGAGACAAATCCTGAGCGCTCTTGTTTGCTGATGAATCCCACATCAAGCCAAACCTGTGTCCCTGCCAAGGGACATAAGAGTCTTTACGTAGGAGAAATGTTTATGAGAGCAGTGAATCTGTGGGAGGGCGCCTGTGCCTACCACGCAGCAATCCTGTGCCCTTTGCTGGAACCACTCCGCAGTCAGACATGAGGGATGAGAATCTGCCCCACAGAAAACTTAGACATAAATGCGCAATAAATACACCTTCAACGGTGTGGTTTTACTTTGGTTGTGAAAAGCCTTTCTATGTCCGTAACTCAAAAGTAAACTTTTGAGTTGGCACCTCCAGCTTTCCACCTGCGTGCTCACTAAAGCAAGGCATTTGGTGTTCAGCAGGTAGATGCTCATCATGCCTTCTGACTCTGCACCAGAGCCTGCAGAGAAACTCTCCTGAGCTGCTTTGTAGTGACACTGGATCAGTCTGTAGCAAAGTGCATGTCTGCACTGCGATCAATAAGACATCAGCCACTGGCCCTGTCTTTCCCTCTGCAGGCAGCTGTCATGGGATTTGCTCTCTCCTTTCTCTAAAGCTGCTCAGTGACCATCTACTCTTGCCTGCAACAGGGAAATATGCTGGGAAATAAACCTCAGGGACTTGCATTTTGCTGTGGCATTACTCACAGGCTCACATACATAAGCTTCCACGCAGAGCAACAGACATATGTAAAAAATAGCTTATTTAAATTATAAACCAGAAAATGAAACAAGCCATTGTCTGGCAAGATTATGTTGGGGTCTACTGCTGGTTCCCAGCATCAAGGTAATGGCAAAGAGACTGTTAAAGATAAGTCATGACGCAAGGTCTACACGGGAGGAAGGAGGTAAAGCCAGCTAACATGGACAGTTTTAAAGGAGCACACCAAACTTCATCTCTGTGCACATCCACTGGATCAAAGAAGAACTGACAATATATGTGAAATTAGCTGGACATTTCCATAATAAGAGAAAGAAATGTATGCATCAACTACATCCTGGGCAAGTGCTCGATGCATTGCATTACTGGCTGTAACAAGAACTGCCTCCTCTTTGAAAAAAAGTGAACCATGTGTAACCACCACCTTCTTGTAGTCTTCACTTTCTGCTGCAGGAGACTCGGAGTAATTAGAGTAATTCCACCTTTACCTTACCTTAGTGTTAATACCTCCTGCTCCAGGTACTCAGGTGTTACGCAGTTCCTACTTGCGGGTAAGAAACATCTTCAGTGTGTTCACTGTCTAGAAGTCAGGCACTGACACACTTACTGCTTTCACATCTTTTTTAGATGCAGACCTCAGATACTACTGTGGTGAACACAATAGGAAGACTAATGAGGAAAATTTCCTATCTAATATTTTTTCTTTAGAGCAGAATATTAAGAGTTTGCAGTACAGAACCCACGGGGCCATTCCTGCAACACAGATAATAAATCATGAAATACCTGCCCACTGTGTGAGCACACTCCTCAACAAGTTATCAGAACAATTCCATCAGCCGCTGATAGGAGTATCTCACGATATCTGATGGGCCACAGAACAAATGGCATGTAAGTGCTGCACCAGGTCTCTGCAGACAAAGCCACTGCCACACAGATCGCAGGTACAGGTTTGGTTGCCTCTTGGAGTCAGTGAGGTCTTTAATGGACTTTTTGCAACATTAATGACAAGCAATTATGTCCTGGTCCATGACATTAAATGCACAGATGTGGCAGTGCAGATCTTGGAGGCTGTCACAAATTGACACTAAATAAATTGCTCGGGAACCTGGCTTGGTGCAGCAGTTATTTTCTTTGAAAATAGCTTGGTGTTTTTTCTCTGCAGACTGGGTTGGAACAGCAATGCAATTACTTCCTGTTACAAGGATTAATTGACCCACTCTGTTACTTCTAGCCAGTGAAAGTTAAACAGGGACATAAAATCTGCGCATTAGTCAGTTTTTTAGAGCCTCACCAAGGACCCTTTGTTTTTTTATCACATCTCATTAGCTCTATCACTCTGCTGCCAAAATGTAACTGCACTTAGAATGACGCCATGTGAATATGTGCTGTGTGTGCAAACTCTATTAAATAAAGTTGTTCAAGTTGCTCAAACACAGAAAAGAGAGGGAGTGTCAGACTTCAGAGTTTAAATGCATTAAGGCTGAAGTCTGCTCACTTTCCGTTCTATTTCCTAGAGTAAATTTACTTGGCATCTCTCACTAATAAATCTGAACAGTATGTACATGCTGGCACACTATGTAAACTCCAGGGTAGCAAAAAGTGCCGTGAAAAGTAGTGCCATCTTTAACGACTGAAACAGTCCTTTAAAGAAGTTTCAGTTTACTTTCCTGTGACCTTAAAGTCCAAAGAAAAAGCTCAGAGCTACAAGGTCTACAACTCTTGCACAGTACCTGAGATCATATACTAAGATCAATGCAGAGTGTTGCTGCCTTGTTGCTCGACACAACACATCCATAGCCATTGTGTGTGCTTCAAAAAAAGTGTCTTCAGTCATTGCACTGCTCTGTGCAATGTCAGTCTTAGTCACAGTTATTGATTGCCTGGCCACGAAGGAGGGATGTTTTATAGACCACCTCAGATAAATAGGCAGGTCTATTTGGGTTACCAAATTCAGATGAGTTCCCCACTTTGCTGGGGAACATATCTTTGAAGCTAATCAAGCACCTTATTAAGTCTTGAGATATTTTTTGTCACTCTAAGATGCTGCTTCTTATCTTCTTAAATCTCCAGAATCATGAATGAGTTAGTGCAATAGAGTTCAGTATAAGTTACATCTCTTCAGCTGGTGAAACCCCACCATGATCCTAATAAAACACCTGTCAAGCTAAGACTGTTTCCCAAAGATGCAATTACTTCTGTGTAACCATGAGCAGCTTCCAAAACATGAGGAGGAGGTGGGACTGACCCAGCTGGAATTCACATATCTCTGTATCTATAAATTCCATAGAAAAATCAAATTCCAAACAAGGACAGAATAAGATTTGCCAAAATTGGAAGAAATATTACACTGGGAATTAGTCTTTAATGGAATACATGGGTTACTTTGATCTTACACAGAAATAGGAGACTGCAAGTTAGACATAATTTCTTTGCCCCGTGTTTTTAACCTTACAGTTATTCGAAGATTCCTCAAACTTTGAAAAAGTCCCAAGAAAATAACAGGTCCTCTCTTCAATTAGAGGCAAACAGTATTAATTGTGCTCTCCATGGCACTCACAAGTAGTAAGTGGTTACAGTTAAATCTATCCCATAGCTGACATGAAGGACAAATTTATTCCAACAGCCTACCGTGTTCTCTTTTCCCTTACGTGTCTAGTGACATGATTGCACAGGCAGTTTGTACCTTGGTGCTGAGCTCCTTGCCTGTGTTCCTACCTGCCTCCAGACTGTCTCAGGAAGAATCACCATGACTTTTAGGAAGTCTTGGGAGAATAGGCAATGAGTGAAACCAAAATTAGACCTAGATTTGCTTCCTAATAGCACAGCTGAGAGGTCATACACTTTTATTCGTTCGCACAGAAGAACCCTCACAGCATAAGGAAGAGTATTTATATGACTCAATGCCCATGTTAGTAAGGCTTTAAAAATATTGACATTTTAAAGTATAAGAAATTACTGATTTAGCAATGAAACAATGGGAGGAGTGGAGCTGCCTGCATCTCACAGTTAGGTAGATGCCCAGCAGTCTCTCCTATGAGCCATTCATGAATGCAGCCTGTGAGGATACATTTGAAGCCAGGGACAAAATAAATTGGTAAACAAGCCTGGGATAAACTACAGTGAGAACCAGATCTTTTAACCCACAGTAAGAAGAAACTCCTGTGGTGGTATTCCCTTCAGCCTCCAACTTCCAGCCCAAGCACTGCACTGCAAGTCTCAAGATGTCTTAGCCCAAGGGTTGGATTTGGCTCAAGGATGAGGCCAGAGATACCCTCGGGTTGGTACTGGAGATGAACATGATTGCAGGTGATGGGTTTCCAGACCAGGACTGCACTGGTGCCCTACTGCAGTTGATGTGGGACACTGTTACAAAAACAAAACCCACTGACTGGGCTCACTGTTGGGTAGGAATTCATTTTGCCAATGTCACAGGCTAAACTACATCCTTGCAGAGACTGTAGCCCAACTCAAGACATCCTGCTACTGGAGACAAGAAAGTTGGTGAAGAAACAACCCAGAAAGATGAGTTAATGTCTCTTTTTAATAAATATGATCCCCTTCCAGCTTATAGTTTTGCTTAGTTTGTTCAAGTCTTTGTAATATTTTAGCATCTGTTTCATTGAAAACTATGTGTCTCTCCAAGCTGCAGTATCTCCACGCTGCAGTGTCTCCACGCTGTGCCTCTCCATGCTGCAGGCCTGTGGCCAGGTTTTCCCATCCAAGATACTATCTGTTCTTTAATTATGTTATCAACTGACTGGAATTTGTCATGAATTTCCACACATTCACAGCAGTCTATGACCAAACTGTCCAGCTTCCATTTGGTCATGAAAAGTTAGTACCACAAAAGACACAAGGAAACTCAGCTCTGCTGCTGCTTTAGCATGTAGACATACATCCATAGCATCACACAGGGATCACTGAAAGCTACATCTTCCTCAAGTCTGAATTGACTGACACATCTCTTGGGTCGGTACAGCCACCCATCTGAACAGGAATCATGTTGGGTTGTTAGACAAACTCCTTGTTCTGGGTATGAGCACATGCTGATTCTCACCATGCATGTAAGCCTTTGGCTTCCGCTGGGATGAGCTGCAGAATAAAATCCTAAATGAGGCTGTTAAGAGCATTGGTAACTTCAAAACTCTGTGTCTGGTTCCACCTCAAGTCGCATCAGCCCTCTAAACCATTGCCTGTCATGGAAAAACAGCTGTGAGCAAAAAGGAGACACAGAAACTCTAGGAATAAATAAAAGAGATAATCTTCTTCCACTGCCAAGCATCCTAGTCACTCCAGGTGGCTGTTACTGAGCTCCAGAAAAGCACCTGTGCCACAGCAAAGTTCTTTCCAAAACTATTGCCCAGCTCTCATCACTTCTCATTTATCCAACAGTACCAAGCAGGGCCTCCAGCTTTCTGCACTTACTCATCTGTCCATGTGAAAGGAATACAGCTGCACACTCAAGGCAGCTGAGGAAGAGAGGGGTGGCTGGAAAGAATAGGAAAGATGGATTTTTTTTCTGCAAATGGGACCACAAAGCAACTCATACTTTCTGAGGTGGATGTGTGGGATGGGAGCTGCAAAGTGATCTCAAGGCATCAAGAAGCCTTTCCCTTCCATTTCTGCCTGCATCATAAATACCTCGTAGTAATTAAAGGCTTTTCTGTGTGTCAGGTGTTCCAACAGCAGAACTGGGACATGCAGAAAATAAAAGCACTGGCTAATAAGCAATGCTTTCAGAGCATCGGGACAGCTCATTCAGAGTTCATGCTAAGGGGAGGATGATCTTGTACCTAAAGTATTCTGAGAGATTCAGTCAAGCCCTGGCTCTTTCTGTTGTAATCCCGCGGGAGGCAGAGCTGAAGGCCATATATGTAGATAAAGAGAGGCTGAAGAGAGAGGATTTTTTTGCTCTATCCCTGCTGGCTCAGTCACACATTTTAACCCTTCTAACATTAGCTCTCGTGAGTGCAAAACAGTGTCTCTGCCCAAGCACCAGGAACCTCCTTGCCTGCCACCAGCTGTACTGCACTGCTGTTTGCACAAAGCACAACGCTAAAGGCAGAACAAATCTGTGCAAACAAACAGGGGTTGCATAGCTGTATCCTGGGATGGAACAAAATCCCATAGCTCACAGCGTTTTCCAACAGAAAGCTGGGAGGAGGTACAAGGCTGTGGTCCTGCAGGAAGTTGGATTTAGTGACATGGAGTTTTCTGGTGCTTGAGGAGTCCCCTCAGTGCTGCCCTGGCCTGGCTCCCAGTTGCAAGCATAAGAGGTCTCATACATATGTGGTGGCTACAGGGGCTGCTGCACATGAGGAGTTCAGGGCTGGGCACTTGGCTGAAGGAGGGAAGGAAAAAAAGCCCCTGAAGTCAGAAGGCTGCAGAGAAAAGCAGCTCTGCTCCCTCTGTGGGCTGAGAACACAAGGTGTAAAAGTGATAGGAACAATATGCTTTCTCTGTCCCTTCCAGTTCTGGTAGAGGTAAAACCCATGTCTTGCTGGCCCTCCTACCCTGTCGTCCCCTGGAAACTGCAGGCATTTTGTGCCCACTGGGCACCTGGACAGAACATTCTGGAAATGAGCAAGACCAAACAGGAATGTAGCCACAATGACTTGAAATTGCCAAGATCCACCACTGTAGACTAGTGAAAGGCTTCAAGATCAATGGTCAGAGCAGCCTCACGGCAACTCTTGGCCCAGAAAATCTCAGTGATACTCAACACACCACAAAAGCCTTTGCCTACTAAGCAGAGTTTCTAGAACAAGAGACGTCACAACAGCTTTCCAGACACTTGTTTAATTGGTCATGCCCATCCATGCCAGCCAGGGAGGCCAGTGGGGTTCTGAATTGCAGCACCCTGTTCTTCACCAAGGGCAGCTTACGGCTGCCAGGCTCTACTTCTCTGCGTGCACAATGTGCAAAGGTGGAAAATGAATGGGCAATGACTGCTCTGGGAAAATGGTGCTGAGCATCACCTACCAGAAGTGAGAAAAGCCTCCCACACAACACAGGATCTGCACACCCATGAGGTACAGGAGTGCAGGAAAGAGCAGCCTGCAGGAAATGGTTGTCCCAGTGCCATCACTTTATTATCTTTCAATAAAGGAAACAAAGGCAAGCACATCTTGGATGAGCAATAAACTGGAGAATAGAAAATACAGAAAAGAGGTTCCTATATTCTTCTGTTTGTGGCATACAAATGAGGTTATGGGCTGGTTTATATATCCTGTCTTAAGATATAGTATACCCATTTTTAGAATCTAACTGGTTTCAGTTCCCTCTCCACCACCAATTTTTGTGTGTGTTGCCAAACAGGTTCCTTAATTGCTCCACATCTCAGTCTCTCATTCATAGATAAATGTACTTCCTTTCCTGCAGACTTTTGTTCTTTGCCTTATATATTTTTTTTTTAAAGAAAACTACTTAGGAAGCAGAAATGTGTACTGCAAAGTTAAGAAAATAATGCTGCATTAAAATGTTCTTGATTCAGCCCCTTGAACTTCCATTTTGTACTCTCTGTTAGGCTCAAGGGATTCAGCAGTTAAATCCTGTAGCATACTGCAGGTAGGGGCAGAATTAAGGTTGTACAGCAAGCACTCCTTTCCCTCATCTCCACTGCTTGACTTTGGAGCTTAAATCAAATTCTTCTAATGTTTTGCTAAACTTCAATTCCAATGTAAGTTTAAATAAAGAGGTAAAAACTCAATTATGTCTTTTTTGTGTGCATTCATAATACAGCATTACTGTAGAGAGGAAGAGTGTGCTGACTACACAGTGTTGCTACTGCCTCTAGCACCTCTGCTGATGTCTGGCCATGCCAGGTGGTGCATGTACAAAGCTGCCATGTAGCATTCTGCTGACAGGGTAAAGGTGGCCTACCAGAAGACAGGAGGAGAGTGGAAGATTGAGGGACTTTTCCTTCAATTTTCACAACCTCCGATCCAGCCAGAGCTGGTCACCAGACCTGTAAGGGCCTCACATGGCAGGTAAGGTCACTCTCAGACACCCTGGCTCAGCAAAAGGTGTGTCAGGGAAGCGTTATGGCTGGGTTTGGGGGTTTTTTGTTTCCATTCGTTATGAAGCAATCGTAAGAAAGCCCTCATGCCAGTCCTGCCTGTGTTGCTTGGATTGCCTGGCAACAGACAGAGATGTCATATTGTAAAATGTAAGATAATACAGAGACTTGAAAACTTGATGTTAACCTCATCCAGTGACGAGAGTATCACAGATTGCCTGCCCTGCCCAGATGAACACAGCAGTCATACAGTGACCAAGCTCCTGGTAACTGGAGGGAACCCAGTCCCCTCACCAAGAAAGTCAACAGTCTGAGTAAAAACCAGTAAGGAGAGTGCAGCCAGGATGGCTCCTGTTTATTCATAATTAAAATGGAAGCCATAACCATTTATAAAGAGCCAATTAGAGAGAGGAAAACAAGTAAAGAAATAAACAGAATGAGCAGGATGGACCATTTAGCCTCACTCAGGTTTCAGGTTCAGGAAATTAAGAGCAAGTGTTTCCTGAATTAGACTGATCAATTTGAGCAGCTCAAGCACCACTGTTGTTTTTCTAGATGCCAAGCCTTCTTTGCTCAGATATTTTCTGAAGATATTTCTTGGAATTAAGTCATTCCAAGATCATCTTATTCCCTGATGTGACTTCTACAACATGACTGTTCCGTACACATGAACATATGCTTCTGTATTTTGGCTGTGCACTGACCAGCCTGTGCGCAGCCAGGCCAGCAGTAGCATGAAATCACAAGCCACACAGATAGAGAGGGGCTGGAAGGCAGGTCCTTGCAGCCCCTGGCTACAGTAAAGCTGTGCAAACTCCTTCAGGATTAACCACATGCCCACCCAGAAGCTCAAAGTGAGACTTTTCTTCCCTTGGTTTGCATGCAATGCCAAAGGCTCCAAACTCCCACAAAGAAAGGCTTAGACAGACAGAAGATGAGCAGGGACAAGCATTTCTCCCTGCACACCAACTGAAGAGAGCTTCTGACAACAATGGTTGGTGAAACTTTGTATTTTGTTGGTGCCTTCACTAGGATTCATATGCACCTGATTGATAAGCTCTCCTGAAAGGTGTGCACAAGCCCATGTTGGTGGGTAAACATACTGCACCCAGGAGTTTGTTGTCCATGGTCATAGCAAACTCAGAAACTGGTTTATTTGCAAACTGCAGCAGTGAAACTAATCTAACCTGTCAGCGGCTCTTTTAAGTGATATTATTATTAGCTCTTGTTCAGAGGATGGCAGGCTGACAGCCAGTAAAGCACTTAGAGTTTACCGTCATCCATTTGCTCCTCTACAGATCTGAAGACTGTAGAAATTTCCCTTTTTAGGACTTACTTGGAATATGGTTATTGGGCCACTTGCCATGTCGCTATACAAGCACGTCTGTGTGCTTCAGGCAGAGGTGTAAGACAGGTATTTTATCAATGAGGGACTCCTGATAGAACAGTATTTCCATTCATTCCTCTGCTGTTTATTTGTGCGGCAAAACTACTGCTGGTGTTCTCACAACACGTCTCAGGGTAATAAACATTTTGTGCTGCAATAACAGGGTTATACAAGCACGTACACGTAACCTGCCAGATCCTAAGGAAAATTAAAAGGCCTTATTTTTAAACGCCTGAATAATAAGTTTCTTTTATTTTTTATTGTTATAATTTTGAGAATACCCAGTGGAGCAACGTCTGTGATCCTAGATACAAGATACTCCGGGACTAGTCTCATGGCACTGTGGGCTGCTGAAACAATAAAAACCTAGCCCCTGTCCCCACGCCTGTGCAGTCTAAACAATCATTTTATGCTGCTTTTCCTGTGGTTTTTCAGAATGTCACCTGGCCAGCAGAGACCTGGAAGAGCTCAGAGCTGAGCTCAGAGCTCACTGCAGAGCTGACATCAAGGGGCTGGCAGATGAGAAAGGTGATTTACAATGATCCTTGGTTTATGGGGAGAGTTCACACAAAATCCATTATTCCCTGAATTCCTTCAGGGTTGCACATTCACTGTTTTGTAAATGTGTACAAGATCAAAGGTATCGTTATGTTACTTTACAAAAGCATTCTTTAGCCATCTCAGTTTTGGGCCATCTTGCTATGTGACAGCTTTTACTTCAGCTCTTGCAAGCCCTTGCAAAGCTTCTGCATTTTACCCCCACTGCTTCAATATTCCCAGCTCACAGGAGGTGCATTTCTAGAAGCTGGTTTTTATTTGCTCTCTGATGAGCCTGGGAAGGACTTAGAGCACAGTGCTTCCCATTAGCTTGCAATATTCCTAGCAATGTCTCTGAAATGGGTTGTGTGCCACAAAGCCGGAGCTTTTCCTTTCAGAAGTAAATCTGCGTAACTGGGAGGTGTGCAGTGTTAACATACTTCTTACTCACTGGAAAGCTGGATTCTCCCACGTTATGTTCTGATGACTGTAGCACCATACATGCTTCTTGGTTTCTAAGCGTATCTGCTTGGTTGGGCTGTGAGGTGGGGGTCAAAAAGTTCAATTAAGTAGTCCCCAGTCCAGACAGACAGAATTCCCTCCCCCCCCAACAGGGACATGGCAGGACTTATCCAGCACGTCCCCTGTCAACGAGACTTTAGGGTGTAGATAAGCCTAGAATTGCATAGATAGAGGGACCTCCTCAACATTTTGCCTTGGGGACAGGGACAATTCTTCAAGACTAGTTAGGACTTGTGAGAAGAACAGCTGACAAGGTCAGAATTTTGATGTGGTGCCAGGTCACACACAAGGTGACTGCTCCCCCCAGCCCACCCTGGGTTCACATGACAGGACACATGGCCTTCAGAAGCCTTTTCCAAACAGAGCAGCATGTGCCTCTGCTCCTGCCACACTCTTTCTGCGTGGTTCTCCCAGCCTGTGAACTTTCCCAGACACATTTCAAGTGAGTGTCTGCTGACTTAACACACCATCAGACCTTTAAGACCCATTTTGTGTGTCCTTCACAGGAAAAGTGCTTCATATAGTATTTCCCTGCAGCTTTTGGTGACATTTGAGTTGGCTCAGGCTGTGGCTCTCAAACAAGCAGCAGATGAAGCTCTCTGATCTGCAGGCTGCTCCACTGACTTTTCTGAGTTGGACTGGTACGTTCATAGACCAGTGTGTGGGTAACACAGAATCTGGGAAAAGCAAGAAATGGAAGACTTTGAAAGCATTGAAGCAAGTGTTCGAGTTCTATTGACCTCAGTGGGCTGTAAGACCAACCAAATAGGGCTTCTCACTGGACTAAACACACTCTGATGAAACTTGGACAGAGAAGTAACAAGCTCTTTTACATCTTGTTCCAGGTTAGATGGAAAAAAACCCCAAACCAAAAGGAAAGGCACCCAAGTCTCAAGGAGTCTCAGAAAGAATTTATCAGGCATGAGAAAACAACTCCTGGCAACAAAAGGGCTTATGAATCTCCAGCTAAACACAGAAAAGGAAAAAGGGCCCAAGCAGATGACACAAACTGAACAGCTCCGCCACAACGCCATCACACGCACAGAGACAGCAAACGGGCACAGCATTCAGTAGTGGTTTTTTGCTTCAGGATGGGTCCTGTCCTGGGGACAGGGACACACACAGAGCACAGTGAAGCGGCAGCAACAACGGGGAGCCACCCCTGGAACACACCAAACCCCGCTTTCACGACATGCGGCCACAGGTTTCAGGGTTACAGATCTTCAGCCTGTCTTGCACCAACAGTTCGGCCAAAATGGAAGACCAAGTGCCCTTCCGGGCTCCACACTTCTGCTAACTCAAAGCAGTGCCAAGCTGTGACAAGGCTTCTCTTCTCTCCAACCCGTCCTGTAAATCACGATGGCGCCGGCCGCACGGCCCGGCCACATGGCGAGCACACCGTGGCGACCGAGTCAGCCAACAGCAGGGAACTCCCTCCTCCTCCCTCTGCGGTTCGGGCTTTCGGCTTCTTCCCTTCTCTAAGGCCAGCTCACCGGGCCCGGCGTCTCCAGACTGACATCAAAGTCAGTCCGCTTGCCACGGGGAAGAATCAAGCGTGGCCGCTCCTCTCAGCGCCCGCCCGCTCCGCATGCGGCCGAGGGAGGAACTTCCTGCCGGCCCGGCCAGAGCCGCCCGGCAGCAGCTGGGACCGACTGCCACCACGTCCCGCCGTCACCGCGGTGCCGCTTCGGGTGTGCGGTATCCCAGCGCCGGCAAGCGGGGCCGGCCGCGGCCGGGCCACAGCCTGCCCCCATGGCCTCAGGGCCGGCCTGCGGGAGAGGGCAATAGGGAGGAGAGCGGAGACGCAGAGAAGCAGACAGAGTGAGAGACAGAGAGAGATTGAGAGAGCGGGTCTTCTCATTGGGCTGCGGGGCATAAAGGGACGCCTCTGCAACCCCCTCCGCTCCTACCCCAACCCACTCAGTCACCCCCACCTCGAAGTCAAACTCGTTCTCGAAACCCAAAACCTCTTCTTTCAGCTGTAGGCGTCTCCAGCCAGGTGTTCTGCTCGCCCTCATGGCTCATTAACTTCTGCCTGGGCCTAGCTTCTCTGAGCTGCAGGGAAGCCACCTTGAGGTGGATGAGGTGGGGTTGTCACCTCCCCGCACAGTCTAAACAAAACATATATATTGTTTTGGGGAATAAAAGGAAAGAAGAGATGATACACCCCCCCTGTTTTTCTCCTAACCTAGAACACATCTAAAATTAATATATCTTACGGATCATTCAAAATGTTCTTTCATAAGGCTTCACTCGACGTCTGCAGTCGGTGCTGCCCCTTTCTCCCCCACAAAAACAAAACAGTCTGTCCAGATCCTTTCCGTCAATATAAATGTGTTTTCATCTGGGTGGTGGTCAGCCCCTCTCAGCCTTTTTGGTGGCATCCTCCCTCCCTCCCCAGTGACCCCTATGGTCTGTGTGGCTTCCAGGATGAACAGGCTCATACCTTTCAAGACCTCACACCTTTTTAGGACCTCAGCAGGTGCTAAAAATCTGCCATCCCATCAGTGGTTCTCACATTCAGACACCACTGTCACAGGTACACCATGAGTATTTAAAAGTAGAGGTTGTGTTACTGTTTTCTTTGTCTCCTTTGCATCTGGAGAGGACATAAGTGGATAAAAAGCTTTCAGAAACACAGGTGGCAATAGATTCCCTACAAGAAATATCTTGACAGTGGCATGTCTTTTCTGGTTTTCAAGGTTGTTTGTTTTGAGGTTTTTTTACAGAAAGCCCCAAACATGTCCAGTTTTCAAATCAGATTTCTCTGAAGGCTTCTCAATTTGCCTGTCCAGACATACCGATCATTTTTTTTGAGCATTTAGGACACAAAACTCAGGTAGCTTGTTCTGCCTCTATATAAAACTGGGAAAACATTAGGAATATGGGGGGTGGGGGGAAAAATCAATTAACTATTTTGCTAGAAAAACAGCAGCTAGCAACTATGCTTAAGACAATTGCAGAATGCAAAGAAATATAAAGAACTTCTTCAGCAAGAAAAGCACTTTCACAGTACCTGCTAGGGCATCCAAATGCTGCACAGGCAATTACCAAAGGCAGGGTTCTTACAATGGGTGTAATTCTTGTTTTCATACATATAGATTTGACATTAATAACAACAGCATGACCAAAGGTCAGAAGATGTTAAGTCTGAAAATGCTTGGGATTCAGGCTATGTTCAGAAAAAGTTACTTTCAGGCACATTTATTTTCAAGAGGGCTTCTCTTGAGTCCTGACAGATATAGGAAGGGAGCACTAAACACGTAAAGACTTTCTTTACTAAATTATTTAGTGCTCATGAAAGGTGACAGATGGAGAGCCTTGGGGATTCAAGTCTTCTTTTTATCTGCAAAACCAGCATAGAATGAAAAGTGACAAATTTACCAAGCTCCTTTGACAGGCAGCTCCTGTGGCTGCCTGAGCCCCGACCTGCAGCTCTCACTTCCGAGGGGATGGATTCGCTTTGCCGCCCTGCCCATGTCGCCCTTGGTGTTCCCGCAGCTATACAGGATGAGGGCGATGCATGGTGTGAGAGACCCATTGCTGCTCTGGCAGCAGAGCTGGTGCTTGCTTAAACCCAGCTGTGGATCAGCCTTGGGTTTGAACTGGTGCACGGTGAAATGTCTAGTATTAAATGTAAAAGAGATCCCCTATTGTCAGGGGTGGGGTTGGGCGAATTAATGGGCTATTTGCTATCTGTCTACCAGCTTTAATGCTCCCATAAGCAGTGAGCCATCCAGCCTTCTGAAGCACTTGACATTTGTACAGCCCAGTCAGTGTGTGTGTGTACAGTGATCTGCAGCTGAATAAGCTGATGAATGTCTGTCCATATGGTCAAAGTCAAGCACATAACCAAAAAATGTTAAGATAAACAAGAGAAGGGACAAGGAAATCCATGGCTACCATATGCCAGGGCACAGACAGGTAGAAATTTCCCATGCAAATTTTTTGTATGCAGAACCAAGACAGAAGGCAAACCTTTTCCTCTTAAGGTGAGCTCCTTAAAATAATTGCAGCAATAATCTGAGTTGTGACTGTGTTATCCTTGGTTTAGGGTCACTATCACCACCTCTTAACGTGGTGATGCAGATTGCAATCTGAAATCCCAGAAGTAATCTGAGTCTGCCTGAAACACATGTTGCTCTCTTCAAGCCAGAGATCACAACACCCATTAAGCAACTGACCATTCAAATAGGAAAAAAAAGGCCAAGAAGGAAAAGTGTTTACAAAATTCTCATCACAGCCTAGTATATGAAAGGAATGAGTGATAAGGAGCTCTAGTCTAGAAAAGGTGTGTCCATGGCTGATACATAGCGTTATGCCCTAGGGGCTGGAGAGGAAATTTTGCTTCTCAAGCAGAAGAAATCTGATTGCAAAAACAAGCTTCAAATCCTGAGAAGGTTCTCTCAGGAAACAACATCAGCTGACTGGTGAGTCTGACTGTAGAGCTGTCAGATAGAAATGAAAGCATTGCCAGTTTCTTCAGATCACAGAAGAAAATGAGGGTTGGGTGTGTCAGCAGGCTCCATGTCAGACTACAAAGACACAAAGGAGATTCTTCAATCCCTGGAGAGGGAATGTGACTATGATCTGGTTCTAATGCAGTCCAGACCTTGTCTGTACTCTTCTAGGAAGAGCCTCAGGATGCCTGCAAATGAAGTGTTCCTGCTGGACTGTAACTTCAGACCCCTCCTCTGGAGACTGAGCCAGTGCCAGATCACGGATGAATATGAGCAGTTCCATTCTCAAAGACAAGGTGAGAGAGAGGCAAGAGGTTGTCCATCCTGACTCTGAGCATGGGAAGAATGAGCTGTAAAGAAGTAAGCACCAAGAGAGGAGGATAGAAGATGGTCTTGAGGGAGGGGGAGACACAGCCCAGATGTTCACATACCTGATCCTGTGGAAACACTAGCCAACTCCAAGGAGGCAAACCTCAGAGGAGTCTTTTCTCGCAGCAGCTCTGAATCAATGGTCCCAAAGAGACCTAGGCAGCTGGATACATTATTTACAGAACCAAATTACACAGGCCTCAAAATTAAAAGAAACAACAACTCTGTAACTGTGGTGTTAGTTTTCCATTGCCGGTTGCCATTTCCTTATCCTGGGGAGCCTCAGACTGGACACAGTGCAAGGAGGACGTCTGAAAAGCCTTGACAACTCGCCTGTGCTCTCAGTAATGCATAAATGTCTCTGTTTCCACCTTCTTTGCAGCCAGGAGTTTTTGTCCAGAAGCTCGCTCTTTCATATAGATCATGTCATGCTGGGGGTGCCAGTACAGGTAACAACTGCATTATAGGGCTGGTGAGAAATAAAGGCCAATTTCATTTATACAAGACTTACATTCATGGCTCCAGTGAATACTGAGGTTTCTGAGGAGTGGCTGCAGTCAGAAAACCCCAGCACCCACTGGAGATGCAACTGTATGAGTCTGCACATGGGGCTCTGGGATTCCCATCGCTGATGGAACATCTTGTCTTGAACAAACCTTAGTCAGCAGAAAATCTGTATGAAGAACAAAACCCAAAAAATGGAGCAGGAGCAGGACGATGAAAGTGGTGATTAGGTGGGGTTTCATTGCTGTGAAGACTACTATAGAAGCTCAGACTCCATTTCATGAGCCTGAGAAATGTTTTTCAGGAGAAGCTGGAAGGTGTAGGAGCAGAAGCACCCCTAGTGTAGAAACAACCTAGTTACAGTGCTCAGAGTCCAACACCACAGGCAGGCACTCATGCATCACAGTCAGAGACACACTGCCAGAGCCCAGCTTTGACGGAATATCAGCATCCTCAGCACAAAGATCCCTGGCAAATACAAAAGAACAGCATAGGTAATCTCTTATCATATAGACATCTAAGATTTGAATTAACCTCCCTAGGCCTTAAATTTCACTGCTTCACATGGGGCTGGTATGTCTCAGATTAATTGCATGGACCTCTGGTAATTGCCCCCAATATAGTACAAGGAGATTTTCATGCTAAGCCAACATCAATAGTGTGCATCAAAGCCTGCCCTGAATTCTCCCCCTTGGTTGCTCAGTCATCTTTGATCTAAAAAATGAAAAGAGTAGAGGATTTTGTTGTTATTTTTATTCATCTCCCTACACCAAGATTGAGGTTACTGAAAACACAAACAGAGAAAAGGTGGCAAAAGATGAAAACAAAATTCTGAAAAGAAACTGAGTTTATGGACTGAAGCAGGCAGAAATACGCTTAGGAAAAAGAGCTGCTGTTGGGAGAGACGTGCTGTAGACATGAGATGCGATAATGAACGGGGTATTGAAGAAGAGCCCAGGAGTGATACCATGAATGAAGAAAAGTATCAGCCCATGACTTCTGCAGGGTGGAAGAATGATGTCCTCTGTTCTTACATCATCTGTGTGCTTGCCATCTGACCTTGATGTGGTCTGCTTCAGAAGCCACCAGGAAGTCCCTAAGACGTGCAGCACATATGCAAAAAGGTATTGTACATTTGAGGCTTATTGGAAATAATAATTACTTGAGGAACAGATGTTCCTGTGTAACCCCTGAACTACTCACTTAAAAAGCCAAGGGAGCCCATTGCCACACCCTGTTGCTGGCTGTGAAGGAGGGAAATTGCTGCTCCATCCATGCTAAACTTGAAGGCATAAATCAAGCCCCTCAGGAGTAAAACAAGGAAACCAGCAGAGCCAAAAAGAGGAATGTGCAGAAGGAGATGAGAAGTAGAAAGGTCGAGAGTACACATGGAGGGAATTTGTAGATTTGGGGATTCAGAGTCCTTGTTTTAAGATTGCACTGGGGTCTCAGTTCTCCCAGCAGTCACGAGTGCTTCCTCTTGGCAGCTCCACACAAAGAACAATGTGCTTTCAGCAGCACTGAGACCGAGCAGACTCGAGTCCTAGGGTTATGAAAATTTGGCTCCAGGAAGGGCTGTTCACAAGCTTCTCATTCAGACCTGAGCTTCATGCCCAGTAATTACACAAGGACAGATCCCCAGTGTGGAAATCTGGATGAACTCATAAAACACAGGAGGGCACTCAGACCTTAATCCTTCATTCTGGCCTCACTCCTAATTTACTGCCCCAGGAAATCTGTTTCCAAGAAAGTGTCTTCTTCCTTATCCTGTGCTATTATCATCTCTCCTCCCAGCAGCCTTGCATTCTCCTCCACGGAGCATGATTTTGGGGAACGAAGCTCAGCAATGTGTTTTAGACAACAGAATAATCAGAAGACATGGATTCATGACCTTGCAAAATGAATAGGTTGCTCTAGCTTGATGTGGAGCTGATTTCACTAAACAGGGTAAAAATTAGCTCCCAATGAAATACTGCATTTCAAATCAGCTCCAAGTGCTTGTAGTTCACTGACCCTTTGTTTTTCAGCTTGGCCACTAAACTGGAAAATTTTCTGTTTGCACAGCTCTAATTGTGAATTATTTGTGTTCTTGGCTATAAAAATAAATTTTTTTAAATATACAAAACAGAACAAAGAAAAATAAAAAATCAGGAACAAGCAAGTAATCAAGAAAATGGAGAAAGAAGTAATTTTTTTTATGGAAGCTGCTTCAGTTACTTTGATAAGTCACCAGAATTTATTGCTGTATTCAAATCTCACAAAAAATTCTTTGTATTCTGTAAATTAATCAAATACTAAGCAGAAATATATTTCAGAAAGTTGCTGATGTGAATCACAAGCAAGAGTCTCCTTGGTTTTTTAATTAAAAATTGAAGTTATGGAGAAAAAGGACAAAATTCTGTTAGGAGTGAAAATGTGTTTGGGTATTTAATGCAAAAGTGCATCAGGCAGCACCACCAAGGTAAACGGATGAAATATGAAGCCCCCTACTACATCCCTGCGGACAAACAGTGGGTATGTTTGAGATGCTAAAAATGTGCTACTGTTATGCTGACTTTTAATTGGAATAGTTAGATAAAATGACCTTGGCTTCACTTCCTCATCCTTTTCTTGCTGCATTTTTCCAGTCTCATCAGAGGTGTCCTGCATTGCCAGCTGATACCTGAACCTTGCTCTCAAGGCTCTCACCAGCACCCGGAGCAGCACCCTCATATGTAGACCACTGCCTTTAAAGCCAGATAACAGGATTCACTCTCCCTTCTTCCCATACATAGTTCTAAGGGCCAAATCTTCCCTCCACTTACAGTCCAGAAAACCCCATCCACCCAGTGATGCTACAGTGCATTTACACTAATGCAACTGAAGGCTAATTTTGGCCCTAAGTTGTTTGTATTCTTGCATATTAACTTAATGTAGGCTTTTCTAGAAGCTTGGTTCCTCTCTGCAACATCTGTCAATTTACCGAAAACAAGAGCATGCTTCTTAGCTTCCTGGAGCACAAGTAAGCATTCAGGGCATGGGCAGGGAGAGAGTTTTCATCTCACCAATTATGGCTGTGGTGGCACTGACTTGCACTTTCGTCCATTACTGTGTTGCAAGTTCTGTTTGGTGCAGTATATTTTATATGATGGGCTCCTTCTGTACCATTTGGCAATCAGTGCTTCATAATTTGAAGCTCCCTTTTGTCACTGAACTGTTCTCCTCCCAGTGGGGCTGGTTTGTATGATGATTTGGAATAGAATGAAAACTCAGTGAACTACAAAAGCCTGTTGCAGAGATTTTTGGTGATGTATGACCAACCTCCTGTTTATTCCCAGCCCATTGTTTCCTTCAGCATCTGCTCAGCTGATTAGTTTTAATGAGCAGTATCTCCACCAGTGCATAAGGGAATTCACAGCTCAGTAGGTAGGGGAAAAGAAAATGAGTAGTGGAAGATGGCTGCGTGCAGGTGGCTGTCTCCAGAAGATGCACCTTTGTGTGCACATCAGATGTGTGGTGGGAGGAAACATCCTGCTTGTACTCTACAGCCACTGAAAAACTCTCCTGTACTAAGCAGCAGTTCGCGTTGGAAGTGCTCTTTGAGATCCAAGACTGCAGGTAGCAACAACAGATATACACGGAGAATATACATGTCTTGGAACTGTTGTCTCTGAGTACGTGTAAATCATGACTGGTTAGTTCCCTCCAAAATGCCATATGATGATATGTGTGACCACAGGAGGAAGCCTCCATTTCCTGCTGCCTTGTACATTTGTCCTTTGTTTTCCCCTAAGACCAGTTTTCCCCCTTCTGCCCTATACCTGCACGCACAGAAGAGCGGCTCAGTGCTGAGCAGGAAGCACGACAAGCCAAAACCAAACAGCTGGGAGAACCAGACCTGTCTGCAGGGAAAGCTACCTGCTTCAGCCTCAGTGTTTGTTTCTGATTCTGTGCCTGGAACACGCAAAAATCTTATGGGTGCTGGGTCCCTGGTCATTGTTGGATTTAGAAGCTGGAGAGCATCTGTGTGTAAGTTTGCTTGCTGGCTGCGTATCTGAGGACAGAAATGTCAAGGTAAAACAAATCAAAACAGAAGCAACACTGTCTCATTCCTGGCCTGGTGTCTGTCATTCCCTGGAACAGTTTTCCTCTCTCCATCACTGCAGAAACCATTTCAGCAGACACTGAAGATGCCAATAACTGTTAAAGAAGATTGAAACACACAACAGTCTGGTGTATTATGTTCTGTAACCAGTGACACAAGCCCAGTACTGATGACACAAGCCCTGCTAACAGAACCACATCAGCAAAAACACATGGAAGTCATCTCTGTTTTTCTGTTATGACTTTCCAAACTGGGATGTTTGATGTCTGAGCATACACCTGGGGGACTGGGCTTGCAGGGACAGCTTCAGTGCAATGCTGCAGGAGAGGCAGAGCAGTGCTGCTGAGCACCAGCATCACCTTCTCATATCTCCCCCTTCATAGGCATAACTGTGATTGGACCTTACAGTCCCCTTCCCCACCCACCAGCTCCTTAACTCCCTCAGCTTTGGCTTTTTCTTTCTGAAGAAGATGACGAAGAAAGAAGTTGGCTGTGCTGAGTCTGTGCAAGAGTCTGGGGCTGTCTGAGGAACTCTGGCTGTATCCTGATGGGCAGTGGAATGGTTTTGACATCCTCCCCTGCATCCATCCCAGAGAGTGCAGGAAACAAACCCTTCCTGCTTTGTATACATCTCTCCTTTCTAGAGAGGTAGGAGCAATTTGCAGCATCAGGTCTTACCTGTATGGTGTAGTTGATAAAGGTGCAATTATTGTCCTGATCTGACTGAAACGCCATCCAATGCACTTACTGTCAAGGCTGTTGGAGGAATAGGTCCACCACTAGGATAGCTCTCATGATAGGTCTGCCACTGCATGTTAAAAGAAAAGATCCATGGTATGTACGGTCAGACTGCAGTGTGCACAGCCCATATGGAGTCTATCTTTAGCCTTTAAAAATGAAAAGAATCAGTGATGGTTGCTCTGAGATACAGATTTTCCTCCCCTTGCTGTCTTGCACAGAAGGAGCCCCCAACACAGCATCGTTGAGCTATATTGTGTAGAGAAGCCCACTTGGTCTACCAGCACCCAGCTGCTCCACCAACAATCATGCCAGTCTTGAAACACATGGAGTTGATAAATACCTGCAAAAATTTCTTAGCATCTCCTCAGCTGCAACAGGGCGGGATTGCTGAGAGCTACATCTCATCTCCTGGGAGGAGCACCATGAGGACTGCTGGCATAGCAGGGACCGCAGCTGATAGTTAACTTGCATAGGTCCATTTCAATGAGGCACTTTTTAAACCTGAGGGATTTAGCAGGTGGGCTTTGAGGACAGAATGGGCAGGTGAAGCAGTGGCCCGTACAGCTCTGTGGAGGTGTGTGAGAGAAGTGGTGGAACAGGCTGAGGTGCCCTGTGCCATGGAGTAGCTCTAGCCAGGCCAGCAGTCACTCTGTGCCCACAGCTGCCATCCCACTGACACCAGAAATGTTCCTCTCACTTAAATATTGGTCAGAACAGCAGAGCTATAGTACCCCACCCAACATGAGGAGAACTCACAGTAATTCCTACTCTTCTTTTTAAGTCTTCACCCATCAAACATAAACGCGTTATCTGCCTTGCACTTCTCTAGCTGTCTTGAGTGTGGTGTTGTACCACAAACCATGATGATGGCCTTCTTGGGCTAGAGATCTTACAGCTGGGTTAGCCAGAGCCCTGGGCTAACACACGGAGCTGGAGGAAGCCCTGGCTAGCCAGGGCTGTGCTCATCCTCTGCATGGTTTCTGTGAAACACTGACACTGCAAATGATTCAGGGAACTACCAGTTCCACAGACAATACAAATCAAAGCAGCTCCTTCATGCTTCCACTGTATTTGGAAGCATGGGGGTGAGGGAGTAAATGGAATAAAGTCTCTGTCCTGAATATCTTCCAGCTGAGGGAAAGAGATAGGATGGGAATGTGCAAATGCTTTAGTAACCAAAATATTTTATGAGTAGTTTGTGAACAACCAAGCATTGGTTTATTGTGACAAACAGGAAGAAGACCTGGTGATTCTCAGACTCCAGAAATTTTAGGAAGGATGTACTGTCCTAGAGAGAGATCTCATGAGATGGTCATATTTTAGCTGTTACTCAGTGGTTATTTTGATTGTCCAAAGACAAAGACTGAGGCACAACATCCCCCTGCTCCCCTTCCTGAGTGTCGTCCTCCTGTTCATCTTCCCTAGGGCCAGTAGCATTGGTGCTTTCAGTCCAGAAGTAAACAGCTGCACCCTGGACCATGAACAAAACTGAATTGGCAGATTAGCTGAGGATGCAAACATCAGCATACTGACATTGCGAGATGAGGAAAAGGCCTCTGTTCTTGTGGGTCACTACAGAGCTTCAGCCACCCTCTCCCAGGTGCAGCTGCAGTGTTTGATGAGACAAGGGAGTGCTGGATTTGGTCTCAGCTTCTCTAAGCATTTGGTGCTCCTGTGGTAGGATGTGGTCAAGAGTCCTGACAGTTGTTTTCTCCACTCAGGAAATGCTGATTGCTCAAAATTTTGCTTGAAAAATTAGTGCTTTGCTTGAAAAACTGGGCAGAAGACATCAGAATGAGTAGATGATAAACCCAGTGTCAGCTCTTCCACAGATTAAGTGTCCTGACCAGCGGACTATTTACCAGCTCTTGGTGTCCCTCCTACCATCATGAAAGCACATGAAAGGTTTCTTTTCCTCTGTGGAAAACAGTAAAAGTCATAGTCTCCAAAAGTGTGGCAGACTTTTTTAAACACAGTTTCATCTGAATTTAAGATACTTCGTTTCTCTCCACTACCCACAACTCAACTGTCAGATCATTCCATCCTGGTAAGTGATACGCTGAAGAGATGAACCCAAAGAAAAACAAAAAGGATGAATATTTTTAGTCTTATTTGTCAATGAACTATCTACATATATCACACGTGTCCATTGCAGGCACTGCAAAATGCACTTAACATTAAATTAATTACTTCAACAGGGGTGTCAAACCAGTGAGTTACTGGTGTCCACTGCCACCTGCCCCTAACGCTCCAGCCATCAAATAATGACAGCTAAATGTGCAGAAGGAACTGGTTCTGTTGGTTTTCTACATGCCAGAGCAGATCCTGGCATTAAATCTCCTCTGGCCTTCCCAAGCCACCCCTTCTTATCTACAGACAACAACCTCCTGACCAGGGCGCGTGGTGCTCAGCTCCTAGGCTCACATGCTTCTTCCTCCTCCTGACAAAGACAGTCTGGGACCCAGGGCATTGCAGTGGGGTTTAATCCTCCATGCTACAGCGCCAGTGGCTCCCAGACAGAGAGAAGCAGCATGTGACGAGGTGTCCGGCTGCGTGCCCCATGGAAATGCCCCTGCTTCACTCACTTTAATGAGAAACAATTCGAGCCTGCATCAAGGTGGGATTTCCAGTTACGCTGGCTACTTCGCCAGCTCCAGGCAAATCACCCCCTGGACATCCCTCTCTCACACCCTCCGTGAAGCTGCAAAACGCTTGTGGGTTCTGGGCTGGGGAGAAAACGCTTTCAGAGTCAAGGGATGCCAGGGGTGGGCAGAGAGCTCAGCACGAGGCAGAAAACAAGTCCCCCATCGTGTAAAGGCATCTCCCTGACTGCAGAAACCACAAACGCCCCCTCTCCATCCAGAGCACCCGGGACTCCGCCGCAGCGCGGTGCCCGCCGAGGAGCCCGCAGGACGCGTCAGCAAAGCAGCGCCCAGCTGTTCAGTTGCGATAGCACTGCAGCTGCTGGGGGTGAAGCCCGGGCTGCGCTCCCCATGGGCTCAGCAGCCTGTCCGTGCTGATTTACTTCTGCACCCTCGGGTAGCCGCTGAAAAGAGGGGGCCTGGCTTGCTCCGTCCTTCCTCCTGCCCTCTAGTGTCAGACGGAAAAATGAACGTGGAGACAGGAGGCTGCGATCCGTGCATCCCAGCAGAGGGGTAAAGGAGAAGCGAGAGAACGTTCCCCTGGTCGGTAGTTTGATACCGGTTAAGGTAAAACACCACAGAAAGCCTGATGTCGGGCAGGGTTTGTGCTGCCTTTTGGGAACCAGCCAGGGGCCAGGGCCAGAACGTGGTGGAATTGCTCCTGCTGTGGAACTGGCCCCGCGCCTGCTGAGACTGGTGGAGAATCCCAGGCAAGGCGGGTGGTCACTGCCTCCTGCTGTAGGTCGGGACAGCCGTACCTCCATGACCGCCTGAAGAAGGCTTTGTGCCGCTCTCTCTCTGCTTCCTTTAGTTGAAAACCCCGACAAAGCTTTGTGCCAAAATATTTACACTAGGGAAGCACCTGCTGTTTAACACTTGGAACCTCATTTAATTCACACTTGCTCTTAATCTCTGCCTCTGAACACCATCTCATGAGGCTGAGTCAGATCTGCTACCCTGACTGCTCTTTTCTAAAAATGGGATAGGAAAAGCAACAGGGCTGAGGGAGCTCCCAGTGCTGGATTTGCTTTGTGTGCCTCCATACATGACATCTTGCTCACCGAAGGTGAAAGGGAAAAGCCACGCTGGTACAACCACTGCTGGTACAGCAGCTTGTGTAAAATAGAGGGGCTGACACCTGCCTGCTCACCTGACAAAAGATGAATAGATGAGAGCTCCAGATACAAATATCGATGAAAGATGGCATGGAAAGGACTTCAAGCACAAGGATGCAGCCCAGGGATGATCCTGAGGGTCTGGTAAGCCAGTGTGTGGGGCTGGAAATAATTGCCCCAAGTTGATCAGTGCCAAGCAAGCCTAATGAGTACTAATATGTCTGAGCAGGCTTGGCCACCAAATGATCAGGGGGCCATTGGGCAGATAGGCAGTACTTCCTGAGACACGGAGAAGTGTTGTACCAGCCTCAGGTCCCATTGGGCTGCAGTTTTGTCCTTCCCATGTTAAAGGAAACACACTAGATGGGATTTCCTGATCAACCACCCATCCCGTGGTGATACCTTGTGAACTCTCCCTCCTTGTGTTTATTCCACATCCCACTATTTTTCTCCTATTTTCCTCTCTTATTGCTTTGCCTTTCACCTGGGCCAGTGAGGTGATTCCCTGTCCAGCTCCGGGACCTGGATGCTACTTTGGAGCTGTGACAGACACCAACAACATCCTGAAAACACCGTGTCTCCCCAACCTTTTCCTGTCATCTCCCTTTTCCTGCAAGTGTGCACATCTTGCACTTGCAGGGGAAGCAATTAGGCGTGACCAGAACCGACTCTTCCCTCTTGTCATTGTTACTTGACAAAACAAGAGCTGTAAACCGCATCCTTCCTTTGAAAAAACATCTTGTGACTATACGTTTTGTCTCACTACTCAATTCCAATCTCAAACTGTTTATTCTGGGTGTATCCTAATCAGGATGGTTAGAAACCTTGAGGTGATTGTTCCTGCTTGTCACCCTCTTGACTCCAAGCCCCGCAAGGTGACAAGCTGCTCAGCGTCACACAGGGAAGTTCAGGTTTAAATTTCTACTTCTGACAGTTTGTTTAGCCATTCAGGAAGTTCCTCACAACCTCCTACAAACAGGACTCCTGGCTTCCTGTGGCATGGGCAGTGCAAGGTGCCAGGGTAGCTCGCCAGGGAAGCCATGGCCGTTTTAGGGTGCCTACAGACCTGCCACAGGGTTCTGCAACTGGAGGCATTCAGGAGGGGACACAGCAGTGAGGCTTCAGCTGAGAAGCTGTGAGCTGGCTGTGATGCTGCTACCAGAGAACATGGAACAGGACACACTCCCCTCCGCAGGTTAGTCAGGGATCTGCCAGGGTCTGTCTTCCAACGTCAAAATCGGGGTTTCTGAAGGACACTGATTTTCTGTTCTTTCTCTTCTGCTCCGTACTGTTCTCAGGGATGTACAAGCTGACATACTCTCTGTGGGAAGAAACTACAAAATATGGGAACTTCTTATGGCAGCTGCTCCTGCAGGCTGGTACACGAGGACATTTCAGGGAAGTTAGTGACGCCTCCAAATACCAGCCCCCACAAGCTGTGCTGTAGGCATAGTGCATACTCACTGCTCCTTTTTCCAGCTACTTGTGGGAAGCCCCAGACTTCTGTTCCCATATCAGGTTGTGGAAATAGTCACAGTTCGACAGCAAAACACCAAGAGCTGAACTCACCTGAAAATACAGCACAGGCCGTGGGGGTAAGGGAGGGAGGTTCTCTGAAGGTTGTGAAACATGGTGACGAAATGGAAAAGGACACAGAAAAGATCTTGTACAAGGAAACCCGAAGGCAAAGCAGAGGAAGAGTGCTTCCGTGGTGCATCGTTGCCCATCAGATTATGAAGCTTACCGTCAGTTCAGTCACTCCTGTGGTGCTGGAAGCAGTTTGAGCTCTTTGTCACTAACCAGGGCAGCATCACAGGAATATGAGTCTTCCAACACTATTTTCTCCTCTTTACAGAAACAGTTCTCAGGGTGGTTAGACAGCCAGGTATGGGGTCACATGAAGAGTAATACCCATACACAGGTGTATGTGTGTGTTCCTTGCACCCGCACTGAAACATTCCACATGTGGTTCAGGCAAGGTGCTGCTGAAGGTTTAGGAACAACGGTCACAAGAGCATGCTGGATGATGCTGAGGGTTAAGTCATTGTCCTGTTCCAAACCCCACCAGTGCTGTGCCAGGTCCACAGATACAACAGCCTGCCCACATTGATCCCAGTCCAGTCTGTTCCCACCCTTCATAAACCTGCCCAGCCAAGCGAGTGCCACAGCACCTGGTGAGGTTTCCTACCTGCGACTGATGTCTTTCTCCTAAGCACAATGTTGAAATCTCTGATCTGCTACCAGCTATGACCTTTTTTATTATATTTTTAAAACCTCTGCTTATCTTCTCAGGAACAAGGACAAGCTCTGAAAATCAGCAGTGCTGAAAATCATATCCTTGCTTCTATGTCACACAGGCAATGAGAATGAGAGAAGGAATCCAGCTCACCTGACACTGCTCAGCAAGAGGGGAGTTCTCATGAGGAAGACACTAGAACCAGCTTGCTGAAAAATATGCATGGCTGTGCCAGCAGGTCAAATGGCCAGCTGGCATGGGGGGAGGGATAAGAGAGCAGATCCACACAACCACACATTGGCTGGGAACACTGGGAACCTCTTGAGACCATCCAGACTCAACAGAGTCATCCAGAGCTCAAGCAGGGTCAGCCAGAACAGTTTGCTCAGAGCTGTGTCCAATCAGGTTTGAATATCTCCAAGGATGGCACCTTCCTAACCTCTCTGGGCAGCGTGCTCCATCGCTTGACCATCCTCACCATTGAAAGGCTTTTTCTTACGTTTTAAAATAACCTCCTGCATCTCATTTTGTGCCTGTTGCCTCTCATGCGTTCTCTGGATCCTCTGAGGAGATCCTGGCCCTGTCTTCTTTACTCCCACAGCAGGTGTATATTATACAGGTACCATTCCCCTTTGTGTTCTCTTCTCTAGGCTGAACTGTCCCAGCTCAGGACTGGAGAAAAGATGCAGGAGCCTCACAGGAAATGGATAAAGAGCCCATGGCAGCTCTATGGACAGGGTAACATGGCTCTTGGCAGCAGCAGGTCCCACTGAATGGCTGCTGGTCTCTCTGCTGGCATGAGCACTCCATCATAGAATCATTCAGGTTGGAAAAGACCCTTGAGATCATGAACTCCAACCATTAACCCTATTCTACCAAGCTCACTGCTAAACCACATCACTAAGTACCACATCTAAACATCCTTTAAATACATCTAAGGATGGTGACTCAAGCAGCTCCCTGGGCAGCCTCCTGCAATGCCTGAATATTCATTCAATGAAAAACTTGCTATTTGGAGCCTCTTCCTGCTCCACTGGGGCTGGAGTGCTCTGTGGGGCTGATGTGCTGGGTCCCTTGTTGGAATGCAAGGAAGCAAGGGTGACAATTGTGCTTTTCTTCCCACAAGCAGTACACGTAGCTACTTTGTCCTCCTGGGTTTTGTTCTTTCACTTCTAATGTTTGCAGAAACCATCCTACAGTTACTGTGTGTAAACAAGTCACCTGTCAAGGTGTGCCCTCTCCAGATAAACCTTCCTGTCCCAAGCTGAACATGCCAGATGCTTCAAAGCTTCATGTCTCACCCTCTGCTCTGCGCCCCATGGTGAGGTGTGCTGCCACTGCCCATGTTTGCACATGCTGAGAGCAGGGTGGTGAGTAGAGCAGGGACTTGACATGGCTTGTGGAGGTAACCAGCTTCCACTGCCTTTGGTACCATCACTGATCAGGCCCTGTCTGGGACCTCCTTCTGCATGGGCTAGCGTCAGCTTCATAGCAAAGTCCTCCCTTCAGTTTTGCTGACCTATGCCAGATGTGTTGAATTAACCCCACAGCACTGGTGCCAGTTTGGGATGAGGCCACACCTTTGCTCCCCAGTTTGATACCCAGAAGAGCTGCTTGCCACAGGTGCCCTAGTGCCTGAAATTGCAGCAGTGGGACCTACTCTGCATCCCTTGCCGTACAAAACCATCCAATTCCCCATAGCCCGGTCCCCAGTGACTCAGAAGCTTCAGAGGCAGTGCAGTGCATCAGCTGCACAGAGCAGCACTGACAGACACACTGGGGAGAGAAAGAGTCGAGAAAAGTCAGGGCTCAGCCACAGGCTCCCAGTATTTATTTTTAGAGTGCCATAGGGCTGAGGATACGGCGTGAGCCACTTCCCTCTCGTCACGCTGACGCCATCACCCACCGCCTCCACACCAGCTAAGTGGGTTATCACAAGCCATCGGGCTCCCAGGGAGAGGGGAAAACGCAGAAAGGTCACTGCTCGTGCCAGTAAACAGCAGAACAGGCTCAGTGCTGTGGAATTCATTAATGGACTTTGGTTTAAAGTGCTGACGGTGTCTTGTGCAGGACACCCTCTCTCCTGCCCCTCAGAATTCCAGCACCTGCTACAAGTCATTGCCATCCCAAATCCATGACAAATCCTACAACTAGAGTACTTAGGGAGGGCTTTCCTCTGTCTCAGCTGACAAACCGCCTCCCACAGCCTTGCTTTTTCCCCAGCCTGCCTTTTCCTCTCTGCTGACATCACTAAAATTACCTAGATCCAGCAACCACCCCTCCTCGCAGCTGCTCCCTGTCATTTTAATTTTCCCACCTGAGACATCAAAGTCCACACTTGTCTGCAAGTTGGTTGTGACAGTGTCCAAAGGGACTCTCAGAGTGATGTTGTTGTCCTCACCTAATGTAGGGAAGCAGAGCGAATTCCCTCACACCAGCAAGAGAGGAGCAGTGTGCTCAGCACAGCAGAGACCATCCCAGCCCTTCACACCTCAGTGCCCTGCTTCTCCCTCCCTTTCTGCTTTTCTTTCATTAGGGTCCATTCACTGAATGGCAGACCTTGCTCCTCCCTTGTCAGCATCCTGCATCCTTTCAGCACCGAGCTCCTTGCCGGGAGGTTTCAGCCCATTCTGTTGCACTTTTTAAATCCATTTTCCTTCCTCCAAGTCGCTTTTTAAAATTTCTGGCAGCACCAAGGCGCTTACTGAAGTAGCACATCCCTGCCTAACCATCTGCTTCAGAGAGCACGGGGCAGGGGGGTTCTGCAGAGATTTGTAGGCTGAAGGCCAGAAGGAGCCAGCATGATCCAGATCAGCTACATAACAAAGGCTGTAGACAAGCAGGCAGCCGCTCCCACAGGAGGTCCTGCATCGCTTGGCTCACTGTTCCCAACCAGTGAAGACCCAGCTTTCCTGCCTGACTCATTATTTTTTCATGTTGCTAATTACAATATTTTGTGTGCTATGACAATAAGTACCGTGACAGGGAGAGGACAGCTAAGGTTTGGAAATCTTAATGACCAGATTTGGGAAGACTCTAGTGTCTCAGGAGAGCAGCCCCCACTCAGGAGCACCCACACGAAGACCTGGCAGTTGAATCTCGCACAGCTTAATTGGAAAGTAACTCTATCCCATAAAACACGTTGACATTCCTGGATGTTTTGTTCCAGAAGATAACAATACCTGTCTCAGGGAGATCTTCTGCACAGCCAGGAGCTGGTGGGGGGCTGGAGATAATCCCTTGCATAAACACAACGCAGAGTAATGGGAACTGGTGGGAGAAGCCCTAACACACCCACTGCAGTGGGAACAAATGCTGGATGACAAATCCAGCCTGTGGTCCCATCACTAGGGTTACCCGAGGCGCTCTCTGCAGCTGTCCATCCTGCCTAGTGCACACCCACAAGCATAGACCCACCTTTGCTCCCAGCCACCAAAACGCTGAGAGCACGGGGCACCTAACCTGAGAACATGACCACCAGTCCTTAGCCTCAGGAGATGGAGGAACCACAACTCCTTAGCCCAGACAGAAGTCAGTCTATTCCCAGTGAAGGAGTGCACACAATGAGGGGTGTTTACCCAATCCTGGCTCTCCTACAAGTCTCCTGTTTAATCCTGCTTTCCAGTAACACTGCTGGACATGGGAAAGACGAAAAACCTCTTCAGCCCACAGCCATAACCGTGGCAAAAGGCTAGCTCGAGCTCAAGTCAGATCTTCCAGCAAATCTGCCCAAAAGTTTAGCCCAGATCACCAAAAATAACGTTAGCCTGGAGAGACCTGGAAATTCCCTCCTTGGTGTCAGAAAATATCCGAAGCCAAAACCCAGCAGGACGGGTCTAATTCTTCCTCCAGAGCCCGAGGTGGGGTTGGAGGAGCCAGCTGTCTCTCTGAATAAAGGGCAAGAGAAGCTAATAGATGTGAGCTGATTAAAACCATGCATGAAAGTGGTAACTTCCTCAGCATTTGCAAATAAATCGGGGCTTTCTTTTTAAAATATCACTAAAGCTGCCCCAGGCCGGGCTGGGTCTCTCTAATAAAGGAGCAGGATACACGGTGCTCGTCTGGATCCCTGCTCAGGAGAACGAAGGGCAGGCATCCCTGTGATGCGTGTTGGAAAAAGACTTAGTGTGTCACTAACGACGACCGTCTCTGGCATCTCTCTGGGTAGAAGCTGACATCTTGCAGAGGGTTCACTGGGGCCTCCCACGGAGAACAGCGCTGAAAAAGCAACACGTAGAGCTCTCTGCTGCAAGCTGGTGGCGGAAAGCCGGCGTGCCAGGCGGCTCTGCAGTTTGTGTCCAAGGGTGTTGGTGTAATTGGACAATCTCTTAAGTACTGCAAAAGGTAAAAAAATCCTACACATCTTTATCTGCAGATTTCTTGCTCAGTGACAACACGTTACCCGCAATCAGAGAACTAACACCAGCAACGTAGTATTTAATGCCATGGTGTAGTAACTTAAAGAACCAATGTAGTCTAGATAGCCTGGCAGTTTGCTAGCTCTGGCAAATCCCTTTGTCAAGGATGGACTCAAAATCAGAGTGGCTGAGAGACAGTTGATGTAGCTATTTGAAAGCTACGTGATTTAGCTTGTGAAAGACTCTCCTAACAGAATGCTGCTTTCTCTCCAACCTCAGAGCTTAGGCTCTCAGCTACACCAGGGAGCAGGCAGTGTGTATTAATTGACCCCACGTGTGTTCTTTGTCTCAGTAAAATCTGAGCTTATCCCAGTTAGCTCAGCCCTTTCCCATACAGTCCTAGTCCGGGGCTGGAGCAAGAAGCAGCAGATGCATCTAGAGAGTTTCTTTTGAACAGAGCAGCTGAGCCACATTCAAATGACTAAGTTCAGATAAATTGAGTCATCAGATGCCTACTTAAGACAAATCAGTTTAGAATGGCTGCGCTGCATTTGTCAATGGTTTAATGTACTAGAAGGGTATTTATAAGACAGGACTAATTTCCTGGTCCACACTTCGAGAAAGCAACTGCTCCATCTAGCAAAGTAGTCTCAGATGCATTCAGAGCATTAGTTTCCTACGATACATCTTTGGCCAAGAGTCACTCTTAAGGTTGAAGAGATGCTGCCTTTGGTTTCTATAATTCATACAGCTGACCTAAGTGCCAAGGCACTGCAGACATCATAAATCATGTCCTCTGCTCCTTCTCTTTGACCAGATTAAATAGCAACTGAAATGCAAACCAGCACTACTACTACATCAATTTTTTATAAACCGGGTTTTAAAATTCCAACAGGGAACGATCCTCTTCAATGTCAGTGAACACGTCTCTTGTGCCAGCTCTGCCTAAGACATTTAAAAACATGGACCCGTTTGTGCTGGTGGCAGAGCCAGACTAGGGGGGCAGCAGGTCAGTGTGACCAGCCTGGCTGACAACCTCTTCCATCGCTGGCCATTGAAACCCTTCTCACAGCAAGTGAAGCACAAAACCTCATTCTTCAGGCCTGTGATTTTCTTCAGCTTTATCCTCGTTGATTCCCTGTTCAGACGCTTTCCCTGTGTCCCAGAGGAGCAGGGAAAAGAGCCAGCCAAAAGTAGACCAGGCAAGGAGGCCAAGAGCCCGTGAGACAACACTGGGTTGCTTGGGGAGGCAGTTTCCACTGCAGAAACAAGTGAAGGTAACAAAGGAGTGACACAGAGGGACCAAAGGCAGGGCAATAGACTCATTTCCTGAAGGCCTTTCTAGACTCTTTCCCTGCCTAATTGCTCTGAGACAACAATCCATACTTGCAAAATTTACTGTCTCACAACAGCAGCCCGTGGATACGAGAGAACACCCAGACGACTAGTGCTCATCAGCTCCGAGACATGCCGGCAAGGCGATGAGCAGCCACTGGGACTGTGTGAGGTGTTACACAACCGCTTAAAAGAAGGGGACCTAAACTTTACAAGTCTGCAAAGACAACTAGAATTATGTGTGAAGTGCTGGAATGTAGACTGCACGCGCAGTGCTGGGTCCAGTTTTGAGCCCAGATGGAAGAACAGCATTGGCAAACTGAAGGCAGTTCAAACCGGAGCCAGTTCAGAGATCACCAGAATGGTTGGGGCTGGAGCACTGGGCAGAGAGGCTGAGGAAGCTGGAATTGGATAGCCTGGAGATGCAATTACTATGGGGAGCTGGACTGTGGGCCGGGCAGAGGGAGGAAGGAAGGGAACAGAAACAAGCAAACTGCCCTGTGAGAAGAGCCTGCACATGACTGGGCCTGATCACCTGGTTATCCTATAAATGGTGCAGAACGGCACTCAGGATGCTCTGCTCCACAGCCCCCCAAGCGTTCCCACAGCCAGGCACCTGGCTAAGTTTGCTGCTCTCTTCTTGGTGAGGAGTGTGCAGTTTCCCCACACTCTGCTTTGGTTCCATTTACTAGACAGCACTTTTTATTCATTATTAAACCACCAGCTCTTACAGAGGCAAAATCAATCCAGAGAACCTTTAGATGTCCCTGGAAACGCTGCCAAGTAGGTAACTGTGCAGCAAACCATTCGTGCTGCTGAATCACCAGAGTGCCCACAGCCTGAAGACTCACTGACACAGAGATCTCAACCCAGGGCATGCTCAGAGAACTTAGAAGGCACAGGGAGATTCCCATCGGCATCCAAGCACCACATCACACTGGCAAGACGCTTGCACTGCTGGGTATCTATTTTGTGGTGACAGCGGCAGGACCCATGGGGTGCCATGGAACACCAGCACCTTGGGACCTGCCTGTCTAGGACACGGGTTTATGCTACCTTGATTCCTAAAAGGGCACTAATGGCAAGTGTTGTGAATTGGCCAATAGCCAGATTTTGGACTAGTAACCCCAGTACCTCAGCTTCCATTTCAACGAGCAAACAGAACAGATGGCTGGCATTTGGGAAAACACTGCCACTTTCTGGAGAAATTCAAGTTCTTATTCAAATCCGGTCACTTGACAACAAGGGATTTAGTGTGTTCTTCGGAAGCTTTCACCCTTGGTGCCGGTGGCTTTGAAGCAGTTAATCACAGAGTCATAAGGGATCAGATGGGACCTCGAAAAATCATCCAGTCCAATCCCTCTGCCACAGCAGGATCACCCAGACCAAGTTGCACAGGAACACAGCCAGGTGGGTCTGGAACATCTCCGGAGAAGGAGCCTGTTCCAGTGCTCCGTTACCCTCCCTGGGAAGAAGTTCCTGCTGATATTGATATGGAACCTCCTCAGTTCCAGCNTGTCCTTCTTGAACTGAGGGGCCCAGAACTGGACACAAGACTCCAGATGTGGCCTCACTAGATGACTCGGATGAGGGATTAGGGTGCGAGACCTGGACAGGCTGGAGAGCTGGGCAGAGAGAAAAGGAATGGGAGACAGCAAGGGTCAAGGGAGAGTCTGGCATCTGGGCAAGGACAACCCCAGGGACCAGGATAGGTTGGGCACTGACCTGTTGGACAGCAGCGTAGGAGAAAGGGACCTGGGGGTCCTAGTGGCCAGCAGGATGACTCTGAGCCAGCAATGTGCTGTTGTGGCCAAGAGGACAAACAGCATCCTGGGAGGGGATCAGAAGCAGGGTGGTTAGCAGATCGAGGGAGGTGACACCACGTCTGGAGGATTCTGTGCAGTTCTGGGCCCCTGTTATTTCAGAACATGGCAGGAGAAAACCCAAACACACGGAAAACTGCTCCTGAGGCAGAGCAGAGGAGCTGAACTTTGTTTCTGAAGGGCTGCATGTGACCACCTAACAGCGATTTCACTGAGGATTAGATTTGCCAATGTACAGTATGATCTGAACTTTCTTATCTCTAACTAAGCCAAGGCAAGACTATCTCCCTTCCCAGCTAGAAATGGGGTCACAAAATCCCAGACCAGATGAGATTGGCAGGGACCTCTGTTGATCACTCCATCTGAACTCCTGTTCAAGGCGGGGGCTGTGTCTTGTGAGAATTTGAGTATCTGCATGGATGGACATCCTGCCCAGTCCCTGGGCACCTGCAACCTGATCACCCTTAGAACAAAACACAGTGGTTTCTTCTGACTGAACAGGAATCCTTGTTTGCCCTCACTCTCTTGTCCTGTCACTGGGCACCACTGGGAAGAGCCTGTCTCCATCATTATTCCCTCACACATGACTGAGATCTCCCTGAGCTGTCTCTTCTCCCAGTTGAAGAGCTCCAGCTCATTCCTTATGTGACCGATGCTCCAAATCCCTTGACCATCTTCCAGTCCTTCGTTGGACTCAATAAAACATGTCCGTGACTTCTTTTGTACGGGGAAGCCCAACACTGGGCCCAACACCCCAGGTGTAGCCTCACCTATGCTGAGCAGGGAGAAGGATGACGACCCTCAGCCTGCTGGCAGTATCCTCGCAGTGCTGCCCAGATGCCGTTGGCCTTCAGTACTGCAAGGACACTGTTGGCTGGTGTCCAGCGTGTTGCCCACCTGGATCCCCCATGTCCTTTTCTGCCAAGTAGCTTTGCACTTGGCCACCCCTGGGTGCATGGGGTTATTCTTCACCAGGTGCAGGACTCTGCGTGTCCCTTTGATACGATTCCCAAGATCTCTGTGGGCTCATTTCTCCAGCCCATCAAGATCTCCAGGTCTGCAACACTCAGCTCAACAAAGTGAATCTTTGAGAATCACAGCCAGAAATGCAACAACCAGCAGCAGTGCATTCATTCCCTTACAGCTAGGAGCAACCTCCACAGAAACCATGGCTTGAAGTTACCAGAACCAGCGTTAATGCATCTGGCTTCAGGCAATTCTGTGCCACCTGACACAAACCAGAGGCTTTTCACACTGAGAGAACACAGGTATCTGCTGCACCCCTGTCACGCAGCATCTGCTACTGCTGAGCGGTGAAGCTCGTGCTGTGCTAAGACCAGCTCCACTGAACTGGGAAACACCTGTAGTACCTACAGCCCCCTTCTCAATGTCAGAGCTGAAAAGCAGTTTTGAAAAGCTTTTCTAGTTTTATCTTCCAGCTCAGCCTGTCTTCAACCTGACCAACACAGCGCCGCTGCCTGCAGGGTGCCTCGGCTGGGCTGGAAGCATGGGAAGTAGCAGAAGATGGCATCCAGCACGGCTGAGCGAATTCAAACTGTAAGTAGAACACGAAAGTTTATCTGAAACAGGATTTGCTACCGAGGAAGCGTTTGATTGCCCAGCCAAGCAATCAGATCCCCTGAGAAAATCCTTCTAACAGCTCGGTCACTTGCATGCGTCCCATCTGAATGAATCACTAGGTCTCTCCTTGCCACAGCTTCGAGGCAGGAGTTTTCCCTCTGTGCCACCGTGACACACACCACAGGAGATGGAGCTAGCGTCTGCCAGGAGCAGGTAGGAAGGACAGATTCCAGCAAAGACAGAAAGGAAGACATTGGTATCGATCACCATAACCCCAGCAACAGCGACAAATACCCGAAGGTCAAGCCTGTTTTCAATTTGCTCTATTTGTACTTTGGAATTTGCATTATTTGTAACTTGTGAACACAAAGCCTAAAACGGATGCAAGTGAAGAGAATTCTCTTTTGAGCAGCCAGTCTGCTCTAACAAGTGGGACAATAAACCCCTTGCAAATTCCAAACGGAGATGTTTCCAAATGCTGAGCCCACTGCGTTTCTGAAAGCAGGTCTGATTCTTAGGAGCAGGGATCAACCTCTCACCAAGCGATGAAGTTCTCAAGAGTGACGGCACCAAACCACCCAAAACGGGGAAAGAACATTCCAGGGGTGGAGAAGTGACTCAGACTCCTTTGCATACTATTCCTAAAGGGAAACAAGAAGTAACATCCCTCCTTGCCAAGGAGTAAGAGACTGTGTAGGCAAGGTTGGCCACAGTCACCGTGGATCCCTGGAACAGCCTTCTTCCCCAGCAGCCTGTTGATGCGCCCATCTCCGAAACACTGTTCCCACCAGAGCGTGTCCTGCCACCACCCAGACTCTGCACCACACTTGAGCTGGCTCTGCTGTGTGAGCTGCATGCTGATGTCCTAAGCCCAGGCTAAGCAAGTTAGAGACCACAAAGCAAGAGCAACAAAGGTTTCTCTCCTGTGTGCTACAGCCTGTGAACTCTAGTTCCTAGAAAACACCCCAGCCTCGGTGAGTCAGGCAGGCCAGGCCTTGCTTGTTCTGCCTAGGCTACATCTCAAGCTGCATGGAGAACGTACCTACAGCTTTGGCCTTAGTTTTGGAAGACACTGGAGGCGTTTTGTCAGGTCAGGAAATCTATGTGGCTAGAATTACTCTCTCCTTCCTGCTTGAGTATGGTTTACAACCCCACATTAATCCAGTTATCCCTCCTTCAAAGCATCCTTTGCCGGGGGTAGATTTACTACTACTCTGCAGCCACTGCCTGCCTGCAGTAAACGGGACCTAAAGCCGCCAGACTGCAGGATGGTTTCCGTGCCCTATGTGCGTAACACAAACACACAGCAATCTGCTCTTCAAAGTAATGATTATTTAACAGAGATTAGGAGGCGATTTTATCTGAAGACTCTTCCCACAGCACATTTTGTCCCCCATTTTGCACACCAGTGAACTGCTCCCACATCGGTCGTCATGAGGCACAAAGGCTTCTGACAGTCTATCACTGCGAAATGGATTTCAGATTTAGCACGTCTGCAGCTCATGCAGAGGATCAGCCAAAAAGGCTAAGGCAAAACCCAGACTCTCTCTCCTCCCTTCTGCCCACTGTGAAAATAGGGACCAAAAATGACCAAGCAAAACCAGTGAGTAGAGCCACTGTCCACCCCAGCAAGCCAAGCTACCCTCTAGCCAAGATTTTTAGCTTCCATTAGTCAGAAGCCGATGGTAAAAGCAACTCCGTTTGCTTCGGCTGATGTCAGACACTGTCTCTGCCAGGACCAGTACCACACCAGGCTCCTCTGAGCACAGGCTGTATATTCCTGCTGTCCCGTCTGCATTCTGCTGATGGCAGTAGGTAGTTTCAGGGTACTGAGCTGCACACAGTCTTCAGTCTGCACTCTTCCTCCTCATGCCCAAGAGGAAACAGAACAACCTGTTCAGCGTGAACACTGGTGCAGTCATCATCAACCATCGCTTTGTATTGGAGAGAACCAGTACAAAGGGGACACTGCCCAGTTCTGTTGCATGGACAAAGAAATCCTCGATTCCTGCCAGAGCTGGGTGCTCCTGAAGAGCCACACGAGGATTATGGAAGCAGTGCTAACAAATTTCCATGTGTTTTCCAAAGTGAAGTAGTGGCAAAAGGAGTTCCAAGGACAGAGCAGGATACTCCATGCTAAAGTGAAAACTCACTGCCTTCAACTACGTGTAGTCCACATCACCATCCTAACCTAGTGTTTCACATGGGGGAGCTTGCAGTGCCCAGTGTGCACTGGTAGTCCTGGTGTTGCCCTGCTCTGTTAAGCGCAGTAGTAGGAAAACAAAGCAGCAAGCAGCCCGATCGGTCTGGAAGCGTTCAGCACATCCATCCCGAAGAACCAGCAAACGGTACAAGCTGGAATCATACTACAGTGCTTCCCAAGACACTTGTAAAACACTCTGTTAACACTTCCATGCTTGCATCCATTGCTAGACGTGGAGAAATACAGCTGAATGAGAGACAACATAAAAAAGGGCACCAAGATTTCCGGAACAGACTTTCTGCATAGAGAGAGGATGTCCCAGCTGCCCTTCTTTCTTGGAGGCACGACCAGGATTAACCTCTAAAACCAGCCAAAGCCATAAAGAATGGCAGCACTTACCCAGAGTCAGGAGCCACGCAACCAAAGCACCAACACAAACACTGGAGACCGAGCCAAACCTTACCTAGCACTTTGGCAAGGCTGCTCATGAAGATAACCGCTGGCAAACAAAACAGCACATCAGCTTTGGTTTTGTTTTAAACGAAGCTAATCCGTCATCGTTGCAGAACAGACAGATGTTGCTGCCTCCAGAATCAGGTAACAGGTGTTCTTTCTGCTGCTGCGTACCCTCAGGTTACAACAGCTGTGCGGAGCAGGAAAGCGAGCAAAGACTTTTTCCCCAAAATTAGAAACATACAATTTCCAAAAATGGGAGCGAAAGACAAAAGGTAATGAAAAATACTGCTGAAGAAAGGTTTAATTAAAAAAATCAGGAATTCAACAGTGCCTAAATCTTTATTTTTCATAACCTACATTTTTTTTTTCAAATTAGACAGTTTTACATTTTATGACACAAAAGGAAACTTAAATTACTGATAGTTTACATGTAAGCTTGATTCCAGTCTTAATGGAAGAAGAACAAAAACAAAAACCCTCAAGAAGGCTCCCATATTACACTTGTATTTCATGAATTGGCAGCTGTTAGGTCTCCTCAGAAATCTTCGATTGTCTGCTGCTATTAGTGTAATAGGTTACAAAGCACATAAAGCCCCTGACTGTAGCTAGCGGAGGGAGATCCAGAGATAGGTGTGCACCGTTACAGTCAGCTGTTGCTTGCGATACACTGCGCTGCGCTCAAACACAGGCCCTTCCGTGCTAGCTGCTCGACCCTCTGAAGTACAATGCAGCAACATAAAGAGCTGCCACTGTTCCCATTTCTACGGCAACTTCAGTGGCAAGGACAGTGCCTCAGTAGGGGCAGGGGGACTGATCTGAAACGACGTTAGGCTGCTTTTAAAAGACTTTTAAAAAAGTATTCCTGGAAGAAGAGTCTCAGATCCTGTTTTGAGCAGTTTGCAAAGTGGAAAGCATCACTGCACAGGAAACCCGCCAATTGGAATGACTGCATCCCTGGACCTTTAACTCAGTCACTGCTCTGGAGGGGTTTTTCATTTTAAAAGCTGCGTTTTAATCTCTCCGCGTATCGTAGCAACTGTCTGCATGCAACTTCACAACTCTACTCTGAAAACTCCATTTTGTCACCAAGTGGAAACAAAAAGAAAGCTAAATCCCCAAGTCCGAAGCAGTAAGGATAGTTGTATATTACACAGCTATTTGGCTTGTCACTTTTTTCTTTAAAAAAGCTATAAAAAACAATCAGAGGAAGGTTTAACATTTCAATGCAACAGACCGTTGCTGGGTAAGCAGTAATTAATTACAGTGTATTGACCTAGCACAAATGGCAGCAGAATACATCAGAACAGCACAACACATCCCGCTGGTCTCCATATATTACCGTCGGTACCAGCCAAGTATCATGACTAGCTGTACACAGTCGCTGTAAGGAACCTCTCGGTGACTGTTTGCAGCTGGTAAGCCTTTCACTTGCAGCAGACAAACAAAACGAATCGTACAGCTGGCCTAGACCATACACAAACCTAGCTACCCTTTTCACTGCCACCGGGGAAAGGAGAAGCGCATTAAAAATCCCATGACAGAACTGGTCGAGTGGTTTTGGTGATGTTGTCAGAGTCCCGTCTCCTCCCCCAGCGTTCACAAAGTGCGCTTTTTAAACGAGGGAACAAAACATAAATCAACAGATCCCAGCATGCCCTGTTTTGACCGATTCTGCAGCGTACAAGAGGCTGGATGTAAAGGTCAGCTGGTTCCCAATCAATGCCTGAAACAGGAGATTTATCAGGAGGCAACAAACCAGTAATTTACAGTTAGTTCTATGAATCAGACGCCAAGGAAGGCTCTGATACTCTCAAAAGCAGACACGCAAGCTTCAGCGTGTATTTCTGTGGCAGTCTAAAGGCTTTTTTCCCCAATTAAATTTGATTTCATTAATGACTTAAAATAACAGTTTGACTGCTGAAACTCTCTATTTACATTGCAGAACGCTTTTGAATTGGTTAAATCGCTTGTTTTTAGAGGGACTCGGGAAAACGTTTGAGGGCTTTCAAATAAGACTTTCGTTCCATTTCCCTTTTGCAGTGAAGAGGCAGTCAGTTCAGCACACCAGAATAAAATAAGAAAAAGAAAAAAACCCAACAAATTAAAGTAATATTCAAACCACAACATTTAGTTTATCTACATCCAGCTCAACAGCAACATTTATAATATCAATAATTTTTATCCGATTTTTCCTTTAGGGTACCTTTTTATATGTTCTGATTATTTACAACTGTACAAGCAAAGCACACACTTCCAAGTGCACATATTTAATACAGTATTGACTATTTGCATTTACAGGTTTTTCAACAATCTGAAAAAGATCAACTGTTTAAGATCTTTAAGGTATATTACAAAAACTGCTCCTAGTTCCTGTACTACAGTATGTTTACCCAGTAAGACCAGTGACAATAGATACATACTGTAACTGAGTAATTCTGTATTCCACTCATGCTAACCCTCCACGGGGTCAGACCTCATTAACTCTAAGCTGTCTTGTACAAAAGTTAAGGCAAAGTCATTTTCAAGTTTAAATAAAATTCAAGTCTTTAAATATTGGATGGAAATAATTCTTTTAAAAAAAATCAGTTGTTTAAATAAACATTTTTGTGGAATAAACGGTACTGTCGTAGTCAGCAGGAATGAGTTTTGTCTGAACTTCCTGCAGTTTAAACACTTAAAGAAAAACCTCAGGCATTTTAAAACAAAAATAATTTATATTCAACGTTATTAGAAACTTGCTAATTTAGTGCATCCTTGTCCTTCAGAAAGCGCATCACTTCTTAAGTAAATAAGTGTGAGAAACCTCATTCCAGAGGTAAATATCAGGGATCTCTTCCTCCGCCACACAAAACAAACACCATTATCTCATGTCTTGTAAGAATTTAAATCCGTATGCCAATGCTTGTAGTTACAGGAAGGTGTCAACACAAGGCTGACTAAGATCTGAACTCTTTCAAAGAGCACTTGGGGCAGAGTTGTTCAAAAAAAAGTCTACACAGAGCACAGGGGTAACCAGAACATACAGCGCTGACTCAGTTAACTCCCTTACAAGCACAGGGAAGCTAAGGTTATCACAAGAAGGCTACAATGCTTTCTCCTGATAACAGCCACTAACAGGCTTCACCACCATAGAAGCTCACAGACTCAATTCTTCCTATTCACAATGTGCTTTGTTTTTGCAAATTATAACATCAGTTTTATTCTGGAGTGAGAAGATGGTTATTTGCTTGCAGTAAGTCAAAAAAGGAAGCATTTTAGAAAGACTGCTAAACGGTGTTCCGTAGGATTCCTTCTGTGTGTGCAAAAACATCCAAAAAATCAAATGTTTAAAAACACTAGAAACAACTACTCTTTTAACCTAAAAGTGCAAGTTCATTTGCTGACACCTAGTACAGCAGCCCAATAATAAAAAGAAAATCTTCAAGGTCACGTAGTAAGTTGTAAAATACATCTAACCTCCTTGCACTCTACACACTAGCTGCCGTTAGCGCCAGTCTTTCGGACACTTTAGATATGTACTTGCAGACCAGTTTATTAAAAATATTGCAGCAGCATGTTTCTGCTTAACAGTTTAGAAAAAACTCACTATACAGAGCTTGCACTCACACAGCCACAGAGAGGCTTAATAAAAAGTTGATTTTTGTTGTTTTAAAGACAAATATTTTACATCTTGAAAGAAAATACTCACACTAAGCTTCACCTCCAATTAAGCACCAACCTAAGTGTAAGGTTCAGAACAACTACCCAGAAATATCCAGAAAAAATAGAATGTTTGTTCAAGAGGGGAAAAAGTATTTCACAGAAAAATAACTCGCAGGCATTGGTATATGCCTAGCATCACTGCAAGCTCCTAACCAGCAACTCATTCTCAGGTATCTTAGTGGGAACATGGGTTTAATTTGTGGGAAGCAGACCTCTTTTTGAATCCCTCCCAGGCGTTAGTTTCACTGAGGAGATTTCGGAGGGGTACTCTGTTCTTTATTTAGGCGTTTGCCAACGGCTGGAGGCGACGATCTGCGTCCTGACTGTCTCCTCTGGTCTTTGGGTTGTCCAGGATGTGACTTTGCAGGAGGAGGTTCTCTGGTTTTCTCTATTGTTTCTGTGGGCTTTCTTTCTTCTTTCCCACATGCTACAGTGTTTGGCTTCTGTTCTTTCTGGGGTTGCGACGCAGGAGGATCCTTAGTTGTTCTCTGGCAAATCTCTGCATAACTAGGTTTTCGCGATTCCTGTGAAATAAAAAAATAGAACAGCAGTGTTAAACAAGTCATCCTGAGGAAAAATGGGTTTGTTTTATGAACAAAAAAGGTGAACTCTTCATCCTGCGAGACTGCTGCACTACAGTGTGCAGATGAGGGCCTGAAGATGAAGTTGACAGAAGCTGTACAGGCAGTACAGTTCAGACAAGGCAAAATGCAAACCAGTATGCAGGACAAGCAGATACTGGGATAGGGTAAGAAACCTGGATTGAAGCAAGTTCTGAACCATATGAATGACGACGGGTTATAAACTGGCTGGATGACCAAGCACACAGAGTGGTTGTGAATGGTGCTGCATCCAGATGCTGTCCCCTAGGGATCAGTACTGGGCCCAGTTCTGTTCAACATCTTTACTGATGACCTGGATGAGGGATCAAATCTCCCCTTAGTAAATTCAC
>VZRI01002270.1:413085-465646 GCA_013397515.1 Upupa epops | reverse complement strand
AGGTCTTTTCCAGCCTCATCATTACTGTGATACTAAGGATGTAATTCTCCCCCTGTACTCAGCACCTGTGAGGCCTCCCTTCAAGTACTGGGGGCAGTTCTGGGACCCTAGCTTCAAGAGAGATACTGAGGTGTTGGAGCAGGTCCAGAGGAGGCTGGGGAAGGAGCTAGAGGAAAAGTCTGATGAGGAGAGGCTGGGGTAGTTGGAGTTGTTTAGCCTGGAGGAGACTCCAGGGGGACTCTCTGTAACAACTAAAGGAAGTTGTAGACAGGTGAGGATCAGGATCTTCTCGCAGGCACCTAGTGATCCAATGAAAAAGCAGGGTCTGAAGCTGTGTCAGGGGAGGTTTAGGTTTGATGTTAAGAAGCACTTCCTCACGGAAAGGGTGATCAGACATTGGAATGGATTGCCCATGGCGGTGGTGGAGTCCCCATTCCTGGAGGTGTTTAAGACAAGACTGGATGTGACCTGATGTGGCACTCGGTGCCATGGTCTAGGTGATATGGTGATGTCAGGTCATGAGCTGGAGTTGATGATCTCAGAGGTCTTTTCCAGCATCAATGATTTGTAATTTTGTGAATACTCTGGCTGAAGTATTGACATATGCACTAATGCTTCTAACTCAAGGATACTGCTGAGAGAAGTTGTCTGATAAAGAGCTATCATTTGCCAAGTTATCTTAAACACTTTTGCACTGTAAATGGCATAATGTATTGTGCAAGTAACCATGAAGCTGCCAAAACGCAAATGTACAGATGGTGAGCTCCTGTGACTAAGCCATGCTGGGTAAGCAATGAAAGCAACAGTCTGGTAAATGCACCAAAGTGGATCATTAAGAGAAAGTGAATTAATAAGGTCACTTACTATGGCAGCCCCATTGACTTGTACCGATTTACATGCAGTACTGAGTGTGGAAGAAGAAAGCCGCTCTGTACTCTGGGTCTCTCTCTGTTGTTTATCCACAACCTTGGAGTCCCTGTAAGCATCCAACAGGAAGCAAGGCTCAAGAAAAGTGAAACTTCAGGTCCAAAACCTTGACTCTAACTACAAAAAGTTATAATTTGCCTAACAGATTATGACTAGCATTACATCTAAAAATGCTATCAAGTATTATAAACTGCTGTAGAACTTGACACCACCTGCAGTTTGTGACATTCTGATAGTGTTTGATAGCAGTTATCTTACTCATGACACTTAAGTATTTCCATTTCATTTGCAGGTTCCAAATTACTGAAAATTTTCTTACAGCATGGGCAAAGGTTCGTGGGTTTAGTCTGTATGCTTCACAGCTATCTAAGTACAAGGCACTATGGCATCCATTGAACGTAAATACTTGGAGAGACTTAACACACAGCCCTAAACTTTTGTCTGCTGAATGACTGCTCTAACTGAATCACTGTTATGATAGCGTTCAGAACTTAAGCTTTGTTGCCTTTACTACCAGGCACAGAGAACTAAATAGTATTTAATTTAGCTATTAAAATTTTAATAGCTGTTTACAGTGTGCCCACCCAGCCTTCCAATGACAAACATGCAAATGCGGTTCGTAGCAGAATCGTTAATCGTGACTGCCACGTAATTAAGCACTTACTCATTAGACGGGGATGGCGAAGGAGACCGTTCAAATGTCCTGGGCAATGTAGAAGAAACTGGCAATGGCGGCTCTCGAGGAATTTCCAATGGAATAGTGTTTGTACTTGCATCCACGTTAATGTTCTGAAGGAGGAAAAAAGGCACAGAAGGGCAATCATAATATCCAATTATTATGGTCTGCCTGAAAATTAACACAATCAGGAAACCATTTATAAGTGTAAATTAACTACAGGAAGACACAGAGGGATCAATATATGTATTGTAACAAGTTTTTTTCTGCTTTACAATTATTTTGAAATAAATCAATCACACAACACAGGGGCTCTTTCCAAAAAGCTGGAAGTTCAGTTCCCTCTGGGACATATCTGGATGACAAGATGACGTTTCTTTCAACATGGGTACTTTGCACTATCGGAGCCTACTGAGACAGAAGGCTACTGAGACATAACTCTAGGAGAGTTATACACTAAGAACTGTCTTCCTCAAAGCCCTAACACTGCATCATTCTAATAAATTGTGCTTTAAACACCCTTAAAAACAACCCTGATTCCAACCATTCAAGGATATGACCATCATTTACAAGTCTCTTTCTTTTGCCATAGTACCAACCGCTACCAAGCAACAGCCTTCCACAGCCCTGTAGCCCTCAAGAGATTCTGCTAGCACCAAGCGATGCTGTGCTTCCAGATAAAGGTCACACAGGTTAGAGATGCACACATGAATTCAAATTGTCAAAGTAAGAAAAGAGAAAGACGACTTTGCTATCTCAGAAAACATATTTCTGACCTTTGTAACTGTTTTGTTTGCTTTAAAAAGGACTGTGTTTTTATACTGCTTCTGTTAAGCAGAAAGGAGAGCAACTTAAACACAGAAGGATCCCCTTTCCCCAGCACAGAGGCCATAAATCACTGGGCTCCTGTGGTTACTGGCAGAAAGGAAAATGGTACTTGATTATGCTGTTTTACATCTAAGATTTACTAAGAAAAAAGGTTGATGTTTATAAAGAACAGAACCGCTTCTACAGTTTTACTCACTATAATAGTGTTTGAAATGTCTGGAAATGTTAAGTTGCTAAGCATTCTGGCCCAAGTTCATCAAATTTGTAGGTACATGGTTAAGTGTGAATAGCTTCCAATCAAGCGGAAGTCCAGGTGCTGTTCCTAGGCCAAAAGACTCAACCCTGATCTGACAGCCACTGCAGTTTCCTAGTTGGGAAATATGCAATGATTAACACCTGCCATTCCCCAGAACTACAGCGAGAAGAGCACCACAAAGCAAAGAACACCATGTTTGGATAACAACTGCTGGAAATTATGCAACCTAAGTTCACTCAGCTTCTGTACACGGATTAACCACCTATAAAACAAGAGTAGCATTGTGTAACTCTGCTTCAGTACTTTGTAGTTCTATATCAGGTGACATGAAAAAAGTTGAAATCAAGGTGAAAAGTGGACTGTATACATTGGCAAGATTCTAGCACTAATTCCCAGCACCTATGTAGTAGAACACAATCGTTCTTTGGAGGTGGCTGCTGTTGTTTCAATCCTTACTAACTTCAACAAGGAGATGGCATGATCCCGTTCTTACACAATGGCACAGTTTAACTCATGCAAGCCAGAGAAAGAAACTGGTTATTCAAAGGAAGCTTTATAATGTGACAGCACTTTGTGCTGTCATAAAACCTCAGTGACTAATACTGAGACTGTCTCTAGGGGAGAAGGGCAAGTTCTTTACAGTGCAAAGCAATTACTAGATTTGTAATGGGATGTGCAATGGGTTTTCAGCCGCAGTTTTGATAGCAAGTGCTGGAATTATGTTTAAAATGTGGAATGCAATAGTCAAAAAACACTTTGAAAATAACAGAGGTAAAATACTTTAAAAACAGATAGTAACTTTAAGTTAAACTTTGCTTTTGTCATGACACTGTCCTGCATAACACCCCTAAGTTCAAAGCTGGAATGCAGCTGTCCCTATTAACACCTGCATGAGGGAGATAATGGATGGCTTGTCTGCTTCGGTGCAGACTGCCCTGCTGCTTCTTCCTTCCTTGACCAAATGCACTCCCCGCCAACTCCTGATATGAAGGCAATGAAGAAATTCTGCAGTAAGACTGGTTTTGGAGACGAGATGACCAGCGAGATACTTTGCTGTTTCACCAGGTTGCCTTGCACAGCTACATGCAGGGGTTAGGTTCTTCAGTTGTGGTACAGCTAGAGAAACAAGACAGAACTAGCAAAAAAAAAAGCTAGTACCGAATTCCACAGCCTGGACTGTTCCACAGCACACAGGGTTATCAGAGTCTTGATGGAGAACATACTGTTACTCACAGATGGTGTCGTATAGACAGTTCTAAGAATAAAATCTATGAACAGCTACTGAACATTAATTTTCAACTGCAACTCTACCACATCTAGAAAGCAGTGGTTGCCAACTCATTCCGGTATATTTTTATCTTTCTAAGCAATCTGACAAGACAACGCTGGGATCCAGCTGGTTTTGGTAACAGTTCTTGTTCCAGCTAGGATGCACAGTGTACCGAGATTATGTAGGCAGCTTCTTTGTACTTCAGTACTTGTAAGTTTCTCTCTGTCCCTTTTAAGTGTTTTATATACAACTCTGAAGTCTGACTTTAAGACCAGATGGAAATTTACCAGGTATTCTTCACCTGAGTCTAGCAAAATGCCTCAGGCAATTACATGCAGTAAGGGAAACAACAAACTTTCTAATCTCTGCTATTAGGATCTACTTATATACTGTGCTCCTATTCCACACCTTTTAAAAAGTATACCCAACAAATTCTAAGATGCAAGTGAAAAAGGCAGCAGCACATCATTTAACAGCTATTTTTTAAAAGCATTTGTTGTGATGCATGTAAACCCACAGGTTTTTTCTGTGTATAAGCCACCAAATCTGGAAACAACAGACATTACTCTCTCCAACAAAAATTAACATTGGCTACTTACTCTTTCTTTTGGCGTTCCTATTACCACACTTGACAGTCTGTTTTCAAAAAGGTCTTCGGTCTTTAAATTGCCAGCAGCGCCAGGTAATGGAGGAAAGCTAGACAAACCCAATTCAAAGCTAGGAGATGGAGGTTTAGGGGGTGGTGGAGACTGTGTTTGGCCTCTCTGGAACAGAAGTAACATGTTGAAGTTACTGCACTGGATGATAGAGAAGTCATGCATGGGACCCTAAACTGTATTTTGCATCTGATTTACACCTGTAAAGCCCTAGCAAGGCCTTCCGCATCTTGCCTCCCTAGTATGGAGTGCTTTTTCATTTTCTAGTTGCCCTTAAGTTAATTAATATTTACATGGGATGGTATAGGCATCCTTAAAATTTCATATGGATAAGCTTTAGTGGTGTTTCTGTAGTAAAAGAAGTTGTGTTGCTGATCCTTTCTTTAGGAAAGGCACACTAACACAGAAAGGCAGACATTACTCATTAACTACATCATGTAAACAAAGCCATAACTGTTTCACTATCATGCCCCACACTTGTGCTAAGATGGTCTATGCTACTGAGTACCCAATGCAAACCAGTCTGCGACACTTACTATGTTGAAAAGGAAAACATTTATTTATGGCTACAGAGTCGAGAAGGTCTAAATTTAAGAACAGTGTTTCTGGATAGAAAGGTGTTGCATGGCTTTGTTTTCTCCCCTTCTTTCTCATGAAACACAACAGATAAGTTTTTTTCTTTGAGGTCTTTTTTTGAGGTCTTTTCACAAACTGTATTTATATGACAAGAAGCATGTGTCAAGAAGGAAGCAGGGAAAGAATAAATACAGAGGAAAAGCAACTGCATCTCCTAGGACTGCTACTGACCTAGCATTATCTCCCAGAACACAGTTTAAGAGTGCTGCAGCAATGGAAGCTGAAAATCTCCAAAAACAGAAGGCAGGTGACCTGTCAAAGGGTCACAGAAAGAGACTAAGCTCATCCAGCTCTAACTGCAAGATGAACAACCTTGGGGTTTGCTGCTGTTGGTTTTTTTTAGTAAGTTCAAGACACAGCATTGAGTTTTCTTGAAAGTGACAGAAGATCTGCAATAAAATATTTGCTACAAATCTGAAAGTAGTATTTAAGTTATATAGATGAGTCCTAAAAACCTCTACATACTAAGAGACAAATAGCATTAACAACTTAAATTAGAGACCAGGGAGAACTTTAATGGATTTTAAGCTGCCAACAGCATAAAATTTCTGAAGTCAACTTCTGATGAGTAGCTGGCTTATATCTACAGCCTCAGACAGAATCTGATCAAAATGGTTCAAGCTCTCATGCAAACATGCATACTCCATAGTTTTTCCTTTAAAAAAAATAAACTGAAGGAAGTCATCACTCCATTCAAATACAACTGTTTGTAGTGATGTTCTATGTACACAATCTAATCACTGCAGCAACACACAAAAAATAGGATCCTGGGTTCAATTATCGCCACCATGTAAAGGCGTCAAAGTCTAATCCTTCAGAGTGCACTCCTTCCCAGCGAACATAGCTGTGGGCGAGCAAGAGCTCGCACCTCTGTTCAAGCTCCATTCTTGAACAGCACAGACTAAAGATTTATGGGCTAGAAAGACTAGAAGGAATCCGGCTACAAAGGCTGTGGTTAAAGCCTGGTGCTGAGAGAAGGGAACTGTGGGACTCCAAAGGAGTCATGTATACCAGTTTTACATTCAAAGTTAAAATAATATTTAGTCAGCTGAGTCAGAAGAGCTTTTCTGCTTGGTAAGTGCGTCCAAGCTAAACCTTTCAGTCACTTGTATGCCCAACTTGTACCGCTTCCTTGTTTTTTCAAAGGCAGAAACAAACACTGATAGCAAAACATACATCTAAAAATTCAAGCAGCTTTGAAAATGAAAAAATAAAAGGAGAATCCTACATGTCATCTGACTCACTGAAGTTTGACTAGTATGAAAAGCAACCAAAGGGAAGGAATCACTTGTTGCTCTTCCCTTCCAAACCCTGATGCTCCTTTATCCAAGTCCCCCAAGACTACTCAACAGCAGGAGCCAAAAACGCAAATGCAAAGATTCCAGACATTTAAGAAAGGGTTATGGCTCAGGTAGTGGGGTTACTTTGCAACCGTCACATGAGTAAGGAAATAATCTCGTTCAACTTCATGAACATGCCATGCACGGCAAAAACAAATTGCCGAAAACTGTCTGGTCTCATCACATCAAGCCTTAAGTTCTACCAAAAAAACCCCAACCATTTTCTTTTCTTCTACACAATGCTGACTCTGACAAAAGCTATTTATGTGTTCATCGTGAGTCCAAGTTTACCAAAGTGGCAATATTTGAATACCATTAGGATACCCTTCCAACCAGTAGTTCAAAAGGCATTTAAGAAACAGATCACTTAACTGACGCTGTGACTATACACCGTGACACACTGATCTCTAAAGTGTTCTTCCATGTCTACATGAACATTGATCAAATACCAAGTGTTTTGAACTTCATCTTAGCTATTTAGCTCCCCATGAATGTGCACACTGGCATGCTGTCACTGCAACACTAAGATGGAAAATTTTTGCTACTATAAAAGAAAGTTACTGCAGCTTCTTCCTGACTTCTGCATTAATGGACAATCTTCTGGGATATCCAAATGCAGTAAACCCGTGAGATGTGGCTGTAATGAGATGCTGTCTTTAGTCATCTGTGGCATACAACTGCTTGTGCAGTAACTGCTGCTCCACGTAATATCCATACTATTGCCTTGTTACCCTACTTTTATTGTAGATGAACATGATCACACACACTCACTGTAAACTTGTCGTCCCTCTTCTTTCGGTAGCCATAAGAGTTTTTCCTAAGGAAAGAAAGCAGTTATCAGAACCTGGTCTCTAAGTGAATGGAAGGCAGCTGGCAAAAATCAGGAGAAATGAATTAAAATTGCTATTTTATCCATCTACGTTCTACACAGAGTATTAAAAAATGGTTTAGGGAGAAATTTCCAATAAACTCTTATTAAAATACAGGTACAGATCTCATAAGAAAGCATAGGAATACACTGGTTACAAATTCCCACATTAAAATCACGTCAGTGCTGATTGCATACAATGCTTTGATTGAACCTTCCAATATCCAAAGTAATGGTTTTAGTTTGATTTTTTGATACTTATGTAACTTCTGAAATGTCTGTTTGCAAGTCAGGCAAAGCTCCTCCACAATATTTTCAGTGCTTATTCCCCACCCCTGCTTCAGGTGAAGTCCCTCCAAGCATCAATTTCAAATTTGCAATGCGTTCTAATTCAGTTTCAATGTGCTGTTTTCTGTTGGATTCTGAATATCCTAAATGCAATCAGTACTGAAACATCTGAATATGTGCCTAAGTATTGACTGTTCCTGTACATTTCTGCAGTCTATGGTTTGAGCAATCTTGTTTCCCATACCCTTAATCATACTTTCACCATTTAATTTGGCAAATGAGATTTAGAAAAGTATTACAAAGCCTTGCACAAAACCCCCCCTTAATTTGCAATGATACGACTCTAATGTAGGATCATCTGCAAAAGACTTCCAATTCAGCGAAGTCACTCAAAATGTGATTTACTTGGAGATAGAGAATCATCATTAAACAAAGCTGCACAGTACTTTTGTAAAGCACTTATCAGAAATCCAAGATAAGCCTGCTAAATTCTCACATTAATATTGGTGCTGCCCATTCCCAGTTGCCCAGGTAGTTGTGTTTTGTCAGGTTTTTTTTTACTAAAACGACACTGAAACAGCAGGTTTTTTCAGTTGAATGCAATCGGTTTTCCTCCCTTCATATTTATCCATCATCTTTCTTGTTGTAAATGTCTAGTTTGGGAGGAAAATTTGATCTTTCAACTGAAACAACTAAGCACGAACACCGCTAGCACAGGTTCAGATGCACGATCTACACTGAACAACAGAATGGGCAGGATGGCTTCACTGAAGTCAAACTAACACACAACAAATGAACGGATAGATCAAATCTTAGGACTGTAAATTGTTCATGAGTTGCAATTAATCTTTTTTATTGGTAGGAAAATATGCAAGTCTACTTGGCAATGGTGCTACATTAAGTACTTTCTCTGAAGTACTTGCCAAGATTTTAGTTTTGAGAAGTGGTCTTGGTTTAATATTGTAACAGGAACAATATTAGTACCATTATCTCTTTACTATCAGTAGCTTAGAAGCAGCAACACTGGATTTTTCAGAAGGACAGAATACACTCACCTTCCTCTGCCTAATCCAGGAGATGAGTCAACACTGGTCTGTTCCACCCGCCCAGTTCCTACTTCTCTCTTGGTGTAACTCGTAGTAGCATTCTGCATCCGTGTCCTGTTTTGCCCCGGCTGCCGCGTCTGTGGACTCCTGACGCCATTGATTAAACGATCAGCAGAAAAGTTGAATATTGTAGGACTGTCTAGAAGCCCAGGTCCCCTTTCTGCACTGGGTATTGTATGTCGTATATGAGACTTGCTAGGATTCCTACAAATTCAAAAGTCATTTCAACATACGCACTATGAGACATCTTCTGAAAGTCTAAGAATATACACAGATTTCAGAAGAAGCAAGATCTTTAGTCCTTTATGGCCTACTTCATTCAGAAGAATGATAATTATTCATTTTAACAGGTCATGTGAATTATAAAATTAACCTTTTAAGTGCCTATTTTCAACTATGGCTTTACTAAACACTATTTTAAACTGAGAACAGTTTGCAGTTTGAATAATCCTGCTGATCACATGCCATCATTCAGAGTATTTCCTCTGAATGCCTTACAATCATGGCACAGACAAGTTCTCCATTTTCAGACTGTCCATTTACATTTAGGCAGTACATCCACTATTAATAGCAACATCATCTGCCCTTTGGCCTCACTTGACCTTGCACTAAGTTAAACTGTAGAAGTCTTTTCAAGTTAGCTGTTGTTGATAAAATAGACTAAGACCCCACATACCAGATAATAGCGTGTATATTGTCAAAAGACGGTTGAACTTGCCTGTTCCTGGGAGGATACTGTCTGAGGGTAGTCAATGGAGAAGCAGCAGGCTTGAAGGTTGGAGATGTGAATCCATTGATAAACCCAGTATTTGAAAATGGTGTTACCTAAAGAAGATAATGAGTGCTCATCATTATAAATGAGCCAGGTACTGTACTTTGTGTCAGCCCCATGTTTTATGTTATTTTGTACAGGGCAGTCTTAACAGGTTGGCTCAAACAGCAATAGAACATTTGTTCAGTGCCTTATAAACAACTTACAGAATGCTGATTTTTGAGAAAACAGCCACCACACATATTCAAGTTCTGATACTCTGTTAAGAGGACTGAAAAACATCAATCCAGAATTCTTGGCTGTAAATTAAGTAACACTCCTATTTCACACCACACTACATATGACTTCAGAACGCAGAGATACTTCCTCAAAGAGTGCAAAACCTACATAGCCTGTAATTGTTTTTCTTACAGTTTATACGTGAATTCCTCCCTGAAAAGAAAAAAATTATTTGCAGATTCTCTTTCTGCTAACCTTACAAACAATGTCTACATAAACTCTAGAGAATAAGTGGATGTTAAACAGAGATCTGATTCTTTTCACATCTTACTGCCCTATTTTTCATGTGAGTTACTGTCCAGTTGACCAAAGCAGAAGCATTAGTAAAAATTTTGGGGGGTTGGCTGCATAGCAATGTCTTGTATTAACAGGATACCTCAAAAGTTGAAGCATGTTCATAATAGTTGTTCCAACCTCACTAGCACACTATTTTATTCTTCTTTTAAACATGTCCATGAGTTTCACTTAGGAAATATTAGTATGAGCAACAGCAAATGCTTACTTGTCTTCTGAATCATAGTTCTCATCAGGGAGGAGAACATTAAGACTCCTCTGCATTAGCCTTTCTACACTTGGTCAAATGAGGAGAAACAGCTAGGATCTTGTAAAGGCACACTTTAAGCTTGCCTAAACTTTCTTGCAAAGGTTAAAAACAATCTCTACTTAATGAAAAATGAATTTAACATCAAAGCTGTCACAGCAATTTACTGTTAGCCTAACCATGCACACATGACACCAAATGCTACCCCAGACTAAAAAAACTAGGGTGTTAGGAGTTTAATACAACTATTTTAGGAACAAAGTTTCATCAATATATTGCTTTGAAGCACTTTCTGCCTTAACAGTTACAACTAAAACACTGTAGAATACAACATAAAATGTAAAGGCACTGTACGTGCTATGGAAGTTGAATAATGAGAAGACATTGAATTTACTAAGGAAAACAAAACTCATTGCTTAAAGGGACACTAGCAACAGTTACCACTCTTTTCTTTATAAGGGTGGGGTGATCTTTTTTTTTTGGGGGGGTGGGGGGGGAAGAGTAATTTCCTTTTTCCAGTAATAACAAAAGCATCAATTCACTTTCTCCACAGAAGTAATCTGACTCTTCAAAGTGAAACTTTGGTTGGTTTTTTTGCAAGTGGGGAAAACTAGACCTTTCCTCAAAGCCTCTATTTGATTGAGTAGGTAGTTTTACAATTCTGAGGACACGTGTTGCCATAGTTTAGTTCCAGAAGTTAAAATGTATGCTTACGTTACTGAGTATGTTTAATCTCAAATTAGAGATGAGACAAAGCACTGCTAGTGCTTATGCTGAAACAGGAGAGAAACTTTGCTACGTTTGTACACAATTCTCCACATGCAAACGACAACCCTGTCTCATTGTTCCTCACGGTACCTGTTCTTCTCACAAGTTAATACATACTCAAATCTAGCTCTTCCTATAAAAGGTTTGAGAACCATCGCATCACATTAATGTACACCAAATGCAGCTAAACAATATGCTGCAAAAAAGTGTGAGGCAGAGCTCTGCCACTTCATTTTTTGTTTTCACTAAAAGGTACATGGCTGCTAATGCTGGAAAATTTATAAAGTCTTCCCTCAAAGGTCAGGACTCATAACCTTTCTGGCATATAAGAATTTCCAGGATGATGTTAGGCAACTACACACTATGCTGTGCTCAAGCCTGCAGCCAGCTAATCAACATCTTATATACCAGTGCCATCAGAACTACTCCAGTATGCCATAGCAGGACTGTGCAATCGTCAGTTTATCTAGAGGAAGAATCACATTCATTGCTACTGAATAAGGTGGCTCTCTGCTGGAGTAACATCATTCACTGTGCTACCTTGTCTCCTCTGCATTCTTCACCCCCCACCCCCACCTCCCTTACAAAGCCTTCCCCTGCAGGGGCTCTGGCTACTTTCCCTGTGTGAAGTGTTATGCACACCAACTTTTTAATTAGTTTGCTCTTCAGCACACAGGAAGTTTGCTCAAGTTTTCTCAAGGACACTTTAATCCTCTGCCAGAAAACCTTTAAAAAGCTGCTAATTTTGAGCTCTGTTACCCTAGTTTCTTTTAGCTGCAAGTAAAGGGGCATTCACAGAGTGGAGAATTAGGCTTCACATAGGACCACCTTAGTCTCCTGCTCATTACAGAATGCTTGTAGCAGTTTATGTAGGAAAAAACAAAGGTACACTAAAAGGGGCCAAGGTAATTCTGATGGAACCATCACACTGGACGAGATGGAAGCAGCACTGAAAACGGAACAAATACCCCATTAGAGTATATAATCACTTGCTGCTACCATCCCAGCTCTATGACTCAACAAAAGCACCTTTAAGAATTTTTAAATCAAACAACTCAAAAGAGAATTCATTCTTTCAACAAGACAAAGTAATTCTGTTATTACCAAAAAGAGATGATATTTGGACACACATAATATTGTCCTTTAAGGACGTGTGAAATATGTTATTTCAGCCTATTAACCCAGAACTTATTCTCCTGCTGGTGCGAAGCTATTCCTACTTACCCGAGTGTTACGTTTATTCTGTACATATCAGCATTGTTTTTTCTGGTAACACACATATTCTAAAGATCTAATTTCCAAAGAGGCCATTAACCACTACGAAACAAGTCTCTAATAATAATTTGATTTGGTAATGGCTAATTAATAATCTTCAGTGATGAACTGCCTCAAAAAACTAAAAGGCTAAGGAAAGAATCACACTGTGGTCAGAGATCAGCTGCAACTTTTGAATAATATCTTCTATACCGTGGGTAAAATTTTTAAGCACTGTTTTCTAAAAGAATCGTTACCTTAAATTCTCCTCTATAATAAAGTAATACCCACTTAGAAAAGAATGCAGCTATTTAATAATCAAAGGGCTTACCAATGAAGGGTCAAGGTAGCTGTGCGTGGCCGACCATGTCTGTGGACCAATTAAGCTGTACAATGGAAACTGCTGATGGGGACTGTATACTGGAGGTAAGTAAAAGGATGTTGTGTAACGCTGTTGCGTGTAGAGATTCATATCCAAAGGTCTATATCCATTCTTTGGCAAAAATGTGTTTATAGCTATTGCCTTTGCTTTTATCCTTGCCTGCAAAGGAGATTAGATTATTTATTACAGCAGCCTTTCAAATTAATCAGGATTGTTCAAACTAGCAGCTCTCAAACTTTTACTGGACATTTGTCAGTCACCGCTTTCTCCTCCAAGGAAGGCAGGGAACAGTTGAATGCTTCCCTGCTGGCCTGATGCTGGGATGGATATACCACTGCCAGAAAGGAGGGAAAAGGAGACATAAAATGGCATGTGCTACATTTCAAAACCCATCTCCAGGTCAAATGGCTGCTAAGACTGAACCACTTAAATTTATATTAGAAAACACTGAGCCCCACAAAAATCAGAACATAGGAACAAAAAGCCCTAAAGAAAACCTTATTTACCTTAATTGGTTTTCCTTGAAAAGTTTTCACTTCTTCTCTAAGGTATCTGTAAGCCTTTAAAAAATAATAAAATGTTAAATATAATTCAAATAAACGAAGTTATGCTTTGACAGACTAAGCTTAACAGCAATTCTTGAGGTGTCTCATAATGTTACACTATAGCAAACCCTGAAGATATTGCTGAATGCAGATTACATTATTGCAGAAGTGCTTCAGTAGCACTAAATCAATGTTTTTAATTCCTACAATTGATGCGTTTCAATGAGTTATCCAAAAATCTCAAAGCTCTTAGTTAAAAAAGAAATTTCAAAGCTTTGACCAGGAAATGAAGTATGCAAACAAGATAAAATGTCCAAGGTATGTTCAGTGGCACTGGTAAGTGGATACTGTCTAAGGAGAAGCACTACTGTTTAGAGGTTTTGGTATTGTTCTTTTTAAATTATTACACATTTGTAATGCAGTCTGCAACTTGCCAATCTACCATCAATGCACTCTTCTTTACTGTTATATTCTAAAATACTTCCAAAAAATAGTGTTACCTGCTGTGCATCTGCTTCCGATTCAAACGTGATGAACCAATTGTCATTATAGGCAAACTCACAGTTGATAAACTTAGGCAAATTATCTCCTTTGAAAAGTGCTTCAACCTCCTACAGAAAATGGTTTGTAAGAGGAGAGAAAAAGTCTGAGAGAAAAATAAACAAATGGACAGAAACTCCCACTAACTGAAGGTACGTACATCTGGAACTCCATGCAAGATAAAATGCACTTCGTGACTTACAGAATCTCACCAAGAACTTCACAACACTTGCACGTTACCTCTCTCTCCATTCTCTCTGATAACTATAAGGAACTGAAGCAAGCATTGTCTAAAGCCATACTGTAAGTAGAAGTTGCCTGCTGCCTTTGGTATCAAGTGCAGAAGAATGTCTTTTTCCCCCCTGTTCTGTGAAACCACAGAGCCACACAAAAGCCTGTCCATACTGCAGGGGACAGGAGAACCCCATCCTTTCAGCAGGAACCTCGAGATAATCTGTACACACTTAAGTTGAAGTGTAATACATCTGAAACAGAATTTGTTACCTGAAAAACGTTAGTTTCTACAGGAAAAAACCCCACAGCACAACTTGGATTTGGTTTAAATTCATTCTCATGTTATTTATTTTCTGCATCAAAAGCCAGGAATGCAGAATTAAGTCTGCATGGTGTGCCTGCTTCACATTGTGATGCTTTTGTCACAGCTTTGGGGGTTAGAGACAGAGAATCAGTCTTAGCTTTAAAACAGGAAATATGTCTCATCCTTCACATTGGTTCATATATTTGAATGCAATTTACCATTCTTACAAGAGAGTTTCTCTTGTTTACATTTTTACATCAATTTTTCAAGTTGAGTTGAGGCAGGCAGCATCTAGTGGGACCTTAAGAGTATTGTGGAACTTAGCTGCTACACCAGAAGACATAGTACATTAAATATGGCCAGTTAAGTCTAGATTTTAGTCTGACAAATCTAAACATGTAACATACAAATCCATTTCAGACCTTCTCATTTGAACATAAAGAATCCTCAGAACTGTGGTGTTAAGAGCAACCCCCCCCAGTGCTAATACATCCAAACGAACAAACTGATGACAGAAAAAAAAACCCTTTAATATTAAAAACTAGGCAGACTTTGAAAGGTTACATATTATTACAGAAAGCTAAAAGCATCTGATATTTTTAAGCTATGCATATAGCATATCTAACTTCGCCCCCCCCACACACCCTGATGCTTTCAGCATTTTGTTTCATGCACTTACTTATTACGGTCATGTCTTTATTACAAGTTTTTAACTGCAGTACTTTTTCTATATGAAGGCTATCAAGAAGAGCAACTCTCCTAGAATCTTTACGCTTTGTAAAACTGAGTAGAGGGGAAATTAAAATATATCTACCCGTCATCAAGAATCTGTGCTTTTCTGAAAATCCAAGATGATTTCATCTATGAGCCAATTCTTATTTTCTAGTCTTTCTGTTACTCATAGTCCCAGCTACATTAGAGTTACACTGAATGTGTTTCAATGAATCAACTTCTCCACTCATGCTCATCCCACAAGGGAAGGTGACTTGTTGATACCTCTATCTCAGCATTACAGAAATGTTTGCAAAGCTTGAAGTACTTTATCCTAACAAGCTTCAAAGTGCAGTGGCATTTTTCCATTCTGAGGCTAACTTTTCCTCATCTTCACCTGCTATTTATCCAAGGAGGTGAACACTAAGTACACCTGGGTAAGTCAAGAGTCCAGGAAAATTATGGTATCTCTGCCAAGCACAGAATGCCAGTTGGAGCTACAGGTTTAACTACAGTATTACCATGAGGGGCATGCTTTAACCACATCTATTTCTTACCCCAACACACAAATAAGAAATGTGACATGCTTACTGAAACCTGGACGAATTCAAACTTCCAAATACTAACTAACTACTCTTCACTGAATGATCAAACACTTACTTCAATGGGTGTAGATTCAGGTACTTCACGTAAAATCACAATACAGCGATTCTGATTTGGCCTGACTTTTTCTCCCTTCTCATCCACTTGGACTAAAGGCAATGCTAAGAGAAAAAAAAAACCAACAAAAATGTATTTTAGCTGCCAGCAATCAACAGTTTTGCACACCAAAACATGCTGTGGACACAGTTTTACAATGCAAAGCTTTCTTGTGCTGAACTTCAAGTATTTTCAAACACAGGAGACTGTGGGAAACATACAAAAAGCCTTTGAGAAGTCCAGATAAGCAACATCCTCAGCTCACCCTGCACCAACTGAACAGGCTATTTTGTTGGATGCTGGAGGCAGTTACCAGGTTTGTCAAGCACCATTTGTTCTTGCTGAATCCTTGGTGGCTTTTCCCAATTATGCTTCATTTGATCTCCGATAGCTCCCTTTCCCAGGGGCTGAAGTAAGACTGACGAACATATAATTTCCTAAATCATACTTTAAGCCTTTCTTTGATGGTCTGACATCAGCCTTCTTCCAGTCTTCTGGAACATCCCCTGATCTCCATGACTTCTCAAAGATTATGGAGAGCAGTCTTGCAATGATGTCAGCCAGTTCTCTCAACATCTTTGGGAAGATAATGTTTGGATCTATTGATCTGTAGGGGATCACACTCTAGTAATAGTTCATATACCTACAACTCCCAACTGACAATGGCTATGTGTGTACATCAATCTAGATTTTTATTCTCAAGGTCCGAGGCCCCAAAGTGCTGGTAAAGACAGAGGTAAAGAAAGTGTTGAGAATCTCTGCCTTTTCATTGCTATTGATTGCTAATTCAACTCTCCTGTTTGATAGTGGGCCAGTATTTTCCTTCTGTTTCTGCTTATTTATGTCTCTGAAGAACTCCTGAGTTCTTGACATCTTTGCCCAATTTCAATTCACACAGAGGTTTTGCTTTTCTAATTACATCTCTGCACGCCTTGGCAATGCTCTTGTCTTGTAGTTCTCAATAGGTATTCATCGGATTTTCCATTTCTGGTAAACTTCTCTCTTGGTACAGCAGCCTCCCATGGTCACAGTTAAGCAAAGGGGGTCAATCTGTGCCCAGAACGGTGTTCTTGAAAAATTCCCAGAACTTGTTAGCTCCTTTATCCAAGAAATCTTCCCACAAAATCCCTTCTGAGTTCTGAGCAAGCTGAAGCTTGGTCTTCTAAAATCTAAAACCTTTGTCTCAGCAGTAACCTTAAGAGTGTTCAGCAAGATCCCAAACTCCACAACATCGTGATCAATGCAGCCAGGGCTACCACTGAGACAGTAACAAATTTTCTTGGCTTGTAAGTAGCTAGTCCAGCAGTGCTTCATTTCCAGTTAGCACATTAACACTTGTAAGAGGAAACAGCCCTCTATGCATTCCAGGAACTTGACGGATGACATGTGAGTTGCTGTAGTGTTCTTCCAACAAATGTTCTGTCGATCCAAAGCTTGCTTTAAGTGACCCAAATACTGCTTCAGTGACCTTATAATCTTGGTTTGGTGGTCAGCAACAGATATGTATTCTGAAGATCCCCCTTGGAGACAACCCTGTTGATCCTGACTCAGAGCAATTCAAGAGGACTTTCTCAATTGCTATACAGACTTCTATAGCCATCCATCATGATCTTCTAGTCATGAATCATAGAATCATTAGGGATTGGAAGGGACCTCAAAAAATCATCTAGTCCAACCCCCTGCCAAAGCAGGATCACCCAGACCAAGTCACACAGGAACAGATCCAGGCGGGTCTTGAACATCTTCAGAGAAGGAGACTCCACAACCGCCATGGGCAGCCTGTTCCAGTGCTCAACTGCCATCACTGTGAGGTTATCCTACCATGTCTGACACTTTTAACTCCCATTATTCTCTTTCACACAGATCATTGCTAAATATCTCAAATGTCAAGTAGCTTTGATAAAACTACGGTCTTGTAACTGTGATGGTCTTAGCTGGAAATCTCCGTGTAATGCTTTGCAGAGACAGGAAAGCATATGATTGTCATATGTTTCAAAAAAACTAAGACTGAAAATCCTAATTAATTACAGCAATACAATCCTAATTAATTACAGCAATAACCAAAATGCTTTTTAACATTGAGGGGTTTTTACTTACATCTCAGCACTTCAACAATCAAATCCATATCAGTACTGAGTTTCTTGACATGATCAAGGTTTGCTACTGTCATTATTGGCACATACTGATCACTATCCATCTGTGATATAAGGTACATATCACTGGCAAGATTTTCTCTGTTGGGAAAGAAAAAAAGGGGGAGGTAAGTGCTACAGGTGTAGCTTTTGCCAATATATTTGAGACAAAACCTCATCACACAGCTGCAAGCAGAAGCCTACACTAAATTTCAGTATTTTCACCAATCTTTATTTTAATCCCTAGAAAACATGGAAGTATCTTTTTTAACTTCATGCAACAGCTCAGGCAGGATACTACCCCCATATAAACATGTAATACTGTTAGGAGTTCATTATTTCAAATAACTATTGACAGTAACTGGTTATGCAGGAGTATATGGAATTGGAACTATTTTAGGTTAAGATGTGTTTGGAATGTTATCTAGACACAAGCCCTGAGAAGAATTAAGTACAAGTAAAGTGCTTTGATGGTCTTTCACCAGTCTGTACCAGAACACATGTGATTCAGAGCATTTTATTTACTTTTCAAAAATTTTAAATTGATCCTTGAAGAGAGCAGATGCACATTCAAAAATCCTCTGTATCCATGCACATTTTAAATTTGCTAGCTGAACTGAAGCTTACCACATGGGTTAAGTTAGTCACTTTAATTTGCAAAAATCCAGTGACAGTCATAAAAATGCATAATGCTTGTAGCGACTCTTACTTCAAAACAATGTATGTCCCAGTAAGCCTTAATAATCACATCAATACAATACTCTGGATTTTGCATGTTACTTCCTCCAAATTATCACACTTTCCACTCAGTTTTAAGTGATGGCTGAGAACTGTATTAGCATACATCTCAAGTTAAGCACTGCATTTCATCACATATCCTCCAGTTTGCTACTTTTAGGCATATACGTACCTAGACAAACAGAACTCCAGTGTTTTTTTCAGTAATTCTCGTAAATCTTCCTGACCTTCTGGCTGTAACTGTTCACTTCCACCTAACAATTAAATACACTTTGGTTTAGAATTCAGTTCTGCTATGCTACACAACAGATATTTTAATCAAAACATTATGTTTATTCCTGGTTGCATAACTAGTAATAAGTTTTCACCTTCAATAAATGCTCCTTGTGCCTTGGTTCTCACTAGAACTGCAAGGGGACATTTTATTCAAGACGGGAAAGAAAAACTGATCTGACTTCATTTGTTATCCTCTGCTCTCCAAATACAGAAAAAATTGAAACTGTTTTAGAAACGCAGTAACCTACATATCTCAAAGTTAATAGTGAGCTATCAGTCTTAAGAAACTAACCAATTTCTAGCTGATTAAACCCTGACCAAGACAGTGAATAAAGCAAGGGAGCAACGTTATGGAAGAACTTCTGGTCTCACTTTAAATTTCCAACAGGCTAATACAGGAAACAGTTTCCAAAACTTAGTTAATAAGTGCGAGCAGGTTATCCAATCAATTAAAGATCTCTTAGTTAAGGAGAGAACTGAATTTTTTCTTACACGTGGAAGTTTCAAAACTATCACATGGGAAACACAACCTCCATGCTCATTTTAGTCAATATATAACAGCTAGTTGAGGATCAGCTAATTGTTATCAGTGAGATAACTGTTTAAAGATGAGAAGTTTAGTGTGGCTTTTAGAAATTTATTAAATATTTTCTATCGTGTTGCATAAATATACATTAGGGTTTTTTCACACCAGCCTATTACCCTCTATACTCCCTCCCTTCAGTAAATCTAATCCTTTTCTTCAAAATTCCTTAAACTTTCTTCCTCCTAAACCAACTTTTACTTTCCTCGCACCTTTCTGTCCTTCACGGTTCTATTCTCATTTAGACCATGCCAATACCTGAGAAATACACACATCATGTACTAACCACAACTTTCCTTCCCAATCTCTTTCTGTCTCGCCAAGAGCCCAGCATTTAAAAAAATAATAATTAAAAGAAACATCAGATTTCAGAGTTGGCTTCACCTAGGTGGACCTGGTGTTTGTCTGCTTAACACCACAACTTAATTCTTATTATAACTTTATTTAGCGTTAAAAGTAAACTGTTTTGGACACATAAAGGACATGCTGACAAGTTCTAACACTAAGCTGAGGAACACGATTGCTTTCTAAAGCACTATTAATATAATTTTCTGTTTGACAGGTAGTTATTATTTGGCATTGTCCCTCCCACTTAAGGGGGTGCTATTTGAGACAAAGAACTTTCAGTGTTCAGCACAAGCAAACACAAACTTTGTCTGATTTCAGCTGTCTTGATTTCCAGCTATTATGGATGCTATAGCTGTCATTTTAAAAACATCCTATAATACCGGCTAAGTACAGCAAACAAGGAGCAGACCTCGTGTGACTCTCAAGAAACATCCAGCACATCTTCCCCTCTTTCCCACCTCTCATCTCAGTTCAATTATTCCTACATACATCTTGCAGACCTTCTGTCCCTTTCAGTGAGTATAAGCATGGCTGAACCTCTTTGTTAGGTTTCCAGAATTTTCTAAAACATGCCATCTGGTATAGACTAGTTATTAACAGTTGCACTGAAAAGAAAGTCATGAACCTTCCTTTAAAAAGAACGCAAACAAGCTATACTAAATTGTTGCTTATCTTAGCATTTTAAGAACAGGACTAGTCTTTCTACACAGGAACGTTACACTACTTGAGAAACAAAACTGTACATAAACTTCACCTCGGCACCCCATCCAAGCAGACACAGGCAACTTGGATAGGTAGAAAATAAATGTAAACATATGGCCTAGGGGCTTGCAATCAGAGTAACACTCTGGAAAACAATACTCACCTATACCCAGAACTCCCAGAACTTCTAAACAATTCTACATACTACTTCACATAAAGCCTACTCTCAAACAGGAGAAGGCTGGTTCCCAAATACATCTATGCTTCAAAGCAAGACAGAATTTTCTGGGGGTTGTTTTCATATATTGAACAACAAAAGAGGTGGCATCATTTTTCGATCTGGGGTTGGAGGTTATTAGCTGAAAATGTATTTAGTTTATTGAAATCAAGTCCTAGTAAAAATTAGGTCTCTCTTACCTGTCTGGGTGGTTTCATGCATAGACTCATACTCGGAATGATCAAGAGCCAAAGGGTTCATATCTGTCTGGTCTGACACGGAAACAGCAGGTGGCGGATCCTGCAGTTCTGTCAGCACTGCATTCTGATGCTTTTTGTCACCATCACCACTGGCTTCCAGTCCTGCAGCAGAGACAACAAGCACACTTAAAAAGCATTCCTTCTAATCACAGTAGCATCATAGCTCAAATGGTATCTAACTTAAAGTTGAGAAAGTTCTGCAGTGAAATGTTAGCTTTGACTGAACAACCACTGCAAACTCTTACACATACCTTCTTTACAAGAATCTGGAGGCTGGTCAGGTATTTCTTCCCAAGTTTTGTTCACACTACCATCAGTGGTGCCACTGGCTTCCAAGTGTAACATATGATTTCCCCAGACCTTTGCATTAGGATTTAACTCAGAAACCTTGGCTGACTCCTATGAAAAGAAACAAGATTAAGCACTTTGTGGATGTGCAGCATGCATCTATGTGTAGATATTTACAGTTTCAAGTCACAGTATTAGATATACAACTGAAGATTGAATTGTCAAGATTTTTTCCACATCTGAATATATTAAGTAAATTGCCATCCCATTATTGTTTCAGGTAGAAAAACAACCGAACTGTGCAGAATAGAACTCATTTCCCTGATTAAGCATCACCAGAAGCAGCTAGCCAAGCAGAGCAAAGTACAACAAACATTTCATTCTTCACCTTTGACAGACTAACTCAACCTGTACTTGCCCCAGACTGCAGGCAGTTCTCTAACACACGTTAACTCAATGCTGACTACATCACTATTCTGATTTTGTGAAATAACAAAAGGAAAACACAAAAGCATAGTGTCAGGCTTTTTTTCCTGGGCCTTATACAAATAAACAGGTAATAGTTATAAGGAAGCATTACAGAAAGCTTAAAGCAATGAGAAATGCATGCCACCTTTGTCATTACTTCAAGAGAAAAAGCAGAACAAAAACGTAAGCTGGCTTTCCCCTCGGCAGCACAAAAATAATGAATTCACAGAAGCAGTTAAATAACTTAGACCAATCGCCTTTAACCTGAATTGGAAATAGATATATCCAATCGTCATATGAAGTTATATATGACCATTACACAAGTGGTTAATATCTGTTCTTCAGAGAGACTGCTCTCTGCATCTACAATACTTTTTGACAGTAACATGAGACGGTCTTATTTTGCCAAGTTATTCCATAGCCAGAATATCTTTGGTGCATTTTAGTATGAGAGTACTAAGAAAGAGTGCTGCTCCTGATAATCCATACTAAATAAGCTTATCAAAGGTTGTTTAAAGGTTGCTTTGTGAATTTAAGGATGCCAGGAACATTATATGGTTTAAGACAGGCACTCAAACTTCCATGATGCTTTAAATATTCTGAAACACATGTGCTTAGTCAGTCATTGTCATACTGCACAGAGAACACATCTAGAAGATCTAAAGACTCTCAAGACACATTTACTGAGAGATGGAGACTTGTAAAAAGCAGAAGTGTTTGACATAACTACTTAAATAGTAAGGATTCAAAAGATGACAGCGACTTCCAGCACTTCCCATTTTCAGTACAAGTTTCCCCTTGACATAACAAACTTCACCTCTAATACAATTGACTGCCAGCACTGCAAGTGCTCAGCAAGGTCAAGGCACTTCTGTAATGCAGTTGGTGGAGAATAATCCTCAGTGCTAGCTCTGCTTGGCGGTGAAGGGAGAGAAGCAGCAGCTGCTGCAGGTGGTCTTTGTTTCTTTCTCACCCCAGATAACCCAGATCCTGTCTAGCTCATTCCCTACACTTCTCTTTCAGTCACTCCTTTCTACAGCACTTCAAAAGTACATCTCTGGCAGTGAGGAAGAGGTTTCCTAATCTCTACCAAGCAAGAACTTTTAGTTCTTAAACATATATGAAGGTAAAGAAAACAGTCTATAAAAAGTTTTCTTCCACATACAGGAATGTTCATTTGCAGTTGACCTAGAGTTGAGAACCTGTAATCAATGTTCTTTCCAATGTTTAAACTTTCACACAAAGCAAACAAACAAAAAACCCCTCCCAAGCATATTGATATTAATCAGCTTTCTGTGGAGTACTTGGTTTTGTAAAGTAAAGAAAGTGGTCAGATTCAAGATGAATTAACATATATTTATCTAATAAAACATGGTTTGAGTTAGCTTATTCCAATTTCTAGTTTCAGAATTCACTCAAATCAGTTCTGCAAAATACTTACAAATTCATCTTTATCTTGCCATCCCCAAGTACCAACATTTTCTGGTGCAAGCAGCTGATGGTATCTTCCCACTGCATAAGTAGCACCTGGTAAGTCTTCAGATTCATTCAGTAAGTTTTCACTTCCCGCTATACAAAGACTGTCATTCTTCACAATACTGCTAGAAACTGTATTATTCCATAGAAAGCCCATCAGATATTCACCATTACCAGCAGTAAAGGTGTCAGAAAACAGTTGATTTGTCCAATCAGCAATGCCAGGATGAAGACTGATGATATGTGACCACATTTCAACTTGGGCATTGTGGCTGTCCACTTGATAGGAGTGTTCTTGGTCACTTGGTGTGTCTTCCATTAGACCCAATACACACTGTTCACTGCCTCGCTGAAATTGTGTGGCATCCACAGAGGCACCATGTATTTCATAGGAAGGAGTAGCAGCATATTTGTCTACCTGCTTCGGGTCAACAAAAACCTCAAGTTCTTTGTTTGAGAAAATCTGGTGATCTGACTGCATCTGTTCCCAACTTGTAGGCAAGTCACTCATTTGAGTATTTAATAAATTTTTTTTCAAGTCAGTAGTCTTGGCTTCTAACTGCTTTACACTCCATGTGGCAAAAGCTTCTAGATTCCCAGCTGAGATACTCAGACCACTGAGGTTCTTGTCCTTTGAGTTGATGATGGCACACCGTTTTACTTGGACATCTTGAGAATTACATTCATTTTTAGCACACATATTTTTTTCATGAGTTTCTGGTCCTACTTCAACAAGCCCAACAGAAACTTGAGTGTTCTTAATATCTGGCTCTGGACTGGCATAGAGGCATAACTCAGGCTCTCCCACTGGTTTACTATGTGTATGAGAATATGAACTTTGACACAACGAAGGTTCACATTCATGGGCTTTACAAGAGACATTATTGCCATCCTCCAGATTTTTAGTGTCCTTTACCCATTTTACATGGTCATACATACAATCATCTAAGGCTACAGGTACAGTGGAGTTAGAATTCTGATCAAGAGTCAAGCCCCTATTGCAATTTAAGATGTTTTTATCATGATCAGCAACATTAGCATCCAAATTCTGTTTCACATTTTCTGCTGTGTCAACCGTTTCATTTAGGTGAGCTTCAAATGTTGACTGTTTTACAGATTCTACTACATACCCAGATATTTTGGCTGAGTCAGTCCGTACATTCCATTGACTTTCTACTGCCTGGAAAGAACTTAGATCCTGTTGCTCATCTTGTCTACAATTCATGTCCGTTTTACTCACATCCTCATGTTCTACAGACAAAGATGAGACTCCGATTTTATTATCTGAATTTTTGCATACTTCATTCCCTTCTGACTCCTGTGAAATGCTAGACTCCAGGATCTCTTCCTTTAGAAACATTTCGTCTGTGCTTGGGTTATGTAGTTCATGAGATGTCAGAGTGCCATCACTTACCCATGACAGCACTCTGCTCAAGCTACCAGCTTCCTCAAGCACATCACCTTTCAGCTGAATGATACTCACAGAGACATCTCCCTCCATGCCACAATGGTTTACAACTTCAGCTGATGTCTTGTTTTCAGTGCAACCCTTAATCTGAGTTTGAAAATCAGAACTATCTTCCAAATTTCCCTGTATTTCAGTGCTATTTAAAGTTTTGCAGATATGAAAAACTGTACCTGTGCATTTCTCTTTATCTTTCAAGAATTCTTCTGAAATCCTACAATATTTAGTACTTGAGTCAGGAGTTAGTGTTTGGCTATCACCAGAAGTTCTTTGATAAGTCCTATTTTCCACATTTGAGTTTTCTTTACTTTCTGCCTTTGGAAAGTAGCCTTCATCAGCAGGTTTTTCTACATATTGACTGCTCAAAAAAGAATTATCATCCACTTCATGCAACTCTAATGATAATTTAAAGTTAGCCCTCTTATTCTCTGGCTCCTGTTCAGTATTTACTTCCCTCACATCACTTGAGGGATTCCCGCTTAACCCAAATGTTACTATGTCAGAGTCAAGACTTTGCCCAGTTTTACCTGAATTACATACTCCAGTGTTTAACAGTACAATGGAAGTACAATCATTGTATTTCATGTTTTCTGAAGCAGGACTGTCTTGGTCCTCTTCAGCAGCATCCACAAATTCTACAGAATCGCAAGCTCTATGTAGTGATTCATTCCAAGTGACAGCATTATCTATAGTGTATACCTCTTGTTGTTGAATCTCAGGGATGACTTCACCATACACTTCTGCTCTTAAGCCTTCTGTTAGAGTACTGTCAGTATTTAAGCTATGCACATGGCATTGGTTAGCCAGAAAGTTATCATAAGATTGGGTATCTGTGCTACAATATTCCTTTGTTTCTTCTTCCTCCGTGTTTGACCTATGCTCTTTTTTATCCTCAAACAGTTCTTTCTGTGAATTAAACTCCACTTCCACTTGTGCCAATTGCTGCACTGGAAATTCCTCCCCAGTGTCTGAAGGTCGTGCCATGCTGCACATTCCTTCATCAGTAACAGCTGAGTTATCTGTGTCTGTTGCAGTCTCCTCATGCACAGTAGCTGGCACCTCTTCATCCCCTTTCAGATCTTCAGCATCTACAACACAAATACTGTAAAACTCCCTGTCTTTTAAATTTTGTCCATTATCTACATCCAGATAGGCAAAAGTGGGAGACATCTTTCTAGACAAACTTGAAACTTTCTGTAGACTGTCACTCTTGCTGTTTTCAACATTCACTGTTGTTTTGTTCTTCCCCGAGTGGTCACATGTAACTGCATAATCCTCCACAAAATTTCTATTTAAGGAAATTTCACCCTGGAAGCCTTTGTCTAGGATGTCTGGTACATTCGAAATAGAAATACGATCAAACAAGCAATGCTCTTCTGAAGCTACATTTTCATTATTAATGTTATTATTAATATTTCCTATACTGTTCACGTTCTGACCATTACCATTATACTTCCTAGGTGGCTTTTTTTTAATAACCCTATCTTTCCTTTCTTCACTTTTCTGCAAATTTCTGTATGTACCAGAGACCTTCAGAAGGTGAGTAAAAGAATTAAAGAAGCTAAAAGGTCTGTCATACTTTCTCCTAGAGCTCTCCTGAGGAGTATTCTCCATGCTTTTGTATGATGGATATTTTGCTTTTCTATTCCAGAACCCAGATTTAGAATTTGACACCGTGCAGTCATCGCTACGAGCACACTCACTGCCGACGATCGCAACTGCCCCATTATCCGTCCTTCCCGCTGTACACAGACCCTGGCATTCCACAGTTCCTAAATGTGAAGATAAAGTTTTACTTATCCTTGACTCTGTTGCTTCCTCTTCTACAGACTTTTGCAACAAGACGGTTTTCTCCTCATTTGTGCTGTTACCCAATTCTTTACTGAAGCAGCAGCCCATGTTTAGTAAGCAGAAGACTCAGAAGAGTCTTCTCATTGCAAATCACCTTCCTCTATACAGAAAGCTTAGTTTCTACTCCTACTGAGGAGACAGTCAACTCCCAGTTGCCAAAAATAGTACACTTTAAAACCAGGCAGAGGTTTCATATGTCACTGCCACTCAAAGTCCAAATCCAGTTGCTGAGCAATGTTGTAGTACTTCTTCATATGCATTGTAATATTCGAGCCAAGTAATTCTCCTAATGAGATTACAGTCTGTTTACAAGTATTACCAAGTCTTAGGAATTTCCATTGCTTAATTTCCTGAAGAGATTCCTTCATCCAAATCATTACAATATTTAAATAACATCTTTCACAACGTCCATGAGTGCCAAAAACACAACTCACAAGGATTCCCAGGCATTCTAACTTCACAGGTTCAAATCTGATTTGTAAACCAAACCAGTGGAAGCAGACACATTTTGGACCATTTTCTTCTCCTCCCTTCCCCCGGAGCTGAACTTACAGCAAGATTACTTCTTTAGGAAAGGCAGGCTAAAGATAGATAAGACCTCATGTATCCCACTGAGCAGTCATTGTATGCTACCAGAAGCTAATTCTGTTCCAAGCTTTTAAAAAAATAGAAAAATCTGTTATCTGTATGAAAAAAAAGAATACACACTGTAAGAGTGACTTACAGGACTGATAGGGGCCTCAAGATCATTCAGCAATCTCATAGTACTGTGGCAGGATTATAATTAACCTCCAAAAAATTTGTATACTCTTATAAAAATCTTGGGTAGATTTAAAAGGTAGTTTAATTAAATGCTAATTCTTCCTGAAGTCAGTCCCCAGACTAAGTTTCCTTTGTTGTTATGTGAGCAAACTTCTTTCTGACCTTATGATAGCTAGAGTATCTTTACACACAGATATTTATATGTTGGAAGACTTCTACTACTGGAAGTACCTTTACCTGCTAAAAAAGCAGTCCTGTTTCTTCAAAAATAAAAACACAATAGAAAAAGATTTAAAAACCTAACAATCTTTTCTGCTCTAAGTTGTTCTTATTTGCCTTAACATAATTCTATATCACTTAGAGCTTCTCTGTTATTTTGTATTTGGACCCCATCCTTGGCAGATTGAGCACCTCTCCACTCCACTCCTTAAAAGATACAGAAAACACAGAAGAAAGTAAGACAACAGACCCTTAAACTCTATTTTAAATATTCCTTCCACTGCATATAAAACTGAGGGCTATTTTTCAACTGGTTGTGCCCCTTATATTGTGTTTAATCAAGATGTACTTGAACTAGAGTTTCAAGTTAGCCTGGCAACTTGCCTTCATTGTGTTCACATGGCAGTACATAGGCCCAGCAAGGCTAATTAAAGTAGCTGCCTTTCAACCTACTAGTAAGAGACCTATTTAAATTTCTACTGTAAACTACACTTGCAGGGTAAAGACTGCTTAACACACAGTGATCCGTGCCCTACTACTCTCCTGCTGTTACCCCTTTTTTCCCCCCCATGACTGTCACTGTGACTTATTTTACAGCTTCCCTTATGCCAAGTCACTCAGCCTATACAAGTCTTAATATTTTGTTTATATTGGCGTGTTATCACACCACACGATTTCTGCTTTGTTTTCAAAAATCCAAGAAAATAAAAACAAACTTAAAAATTCTTTACCAGAGAATCCCATGGTCACTTACTCCTTTCCATCTCCTTTGCTTACTTCTTAAAGAAAACTTGACTGCTATCAATGGGGAAACACGTCAAGTTTCAGTTCCTCCTTTACTCATTCATATCTGGTTTGTAAACTAAGTTCACATCTGTTTAAGGTAATGAACCAACAGAAAAGATAATATTTTTTACTTCCTGTTGTCACCTAAAGATTGAGGAAAAAAGTGACGCTTCACTGAACCATGGACTGCAAACAGAACCAAGCTGGATTACAATCAGATAGACTATAAAAAAAAACCAACCCAAACTCTTGCTATCCCCAACTCTTCACAATCTCACAACAACTTGTGATTACAAGGTAGCACTGAGCAAGAGAGGCACTGTAGAAATTCACGTTACACTTTAGTCTGCATTCACTGTTAAGTGCTCCTGCAGTAATAGTAGCAGAGCTCACATTTAGCAGCATAAAACAGACTAGACATTTCTCTCTCTTCCTTACACAGTGTGATATACTTCTCTGAAGCTTTTGCAAGATACTCAAATATTTCAATGGTTTCTTATCCTACTTTTGTAACACAAAAAAACCTCCAAAGCAGTAAAGTAGCTGCCAATGTAGCCGCTTCTCTCCCCAAGCAATTTCTCTGCTGCTAGGACATATGAATTACAAACCCAGCAATGTGCTTTCGTTCCTTGAACACAGGTTTCCACATATCCAAACGCCATAGAAATGTAAATGCCACAGGCAGACTCAGATTTGCATACGTGAAAAAACTACACTAACTTTGAGTGGAACCCACTCACCACTAATCCTCTGACTGTAAAACACATTACTGAATCAGATAAGGAATACTTCCTCTCCTCAGCAAGTCTGCAGTGAAACTGCAAAGTACGGAGACAGGAAGAAAACCCTGCCACCCCCCCAGCTTATCCAATAGTTGAAGACTCAAAGTGAGATTGTTCTCAAGGAAGGGAAGGCTGGTGCATCATTGCTGCCATCTGCTGCCTTTTTTTTTTTTATTTTCCCGTGGGACAAAGTTACTTAACATGCTTGGATCCAGATCCAGAACTATGCCAAGACACTCCTCTCCAGCATTCCCTGGAACAGATTACAAGGAAAGGGGGCAGGCGTTTCTCATAACAGCTTTCATTTGGTTTGTTTTTTTAATTTGTTTAAGAAACGTCATCAGCAAATGATACAACTGTCAGCATAAAGTCACAGTAATATTTAGTACATTTGCAACCAGTCAGAGATCGACCTCATCAGCTAAACAAATGGCAAGAACTTCCCCTCAGTGATCTAACCATTAGTAACTAGGTGCTTCCTAGAGAGGAATGAAGTGCCTTTAAGAGAGGCACCAGGGCAAAGTCCACTTTTTCAGTGCCTTAACAAGCACTTCTGCTATCAGCTAATGGACAGAAAATGGGTGAAGCAGCTCAGGCAAGCAGAAACTTCTACGAGTTTTCCCATACCCTTCTCCTTATGTGCAAAGGCACATTTTGTACTTGTTCATTTGGTTTTATCTAAGGGCTCCTGACATAATTCCCAGTTTTAAGCACCTACAGTGCACATTAAGTCCCATTTCTCAATACTGTTTAGTGTGGGATCACCATCAAAAAACCCCAGCAAAATAGATTTAAGCAAAAAACTGTGACACTGTTGTTACGCTACAACAACGTCACAGGCTGGTTGTTTAACTTCCAAGACAGTAAGCCTTAAAAACCCCCTCTGGCTAAGCTGAACACCACCACCTGATTCAAAAAGCACTTGAACAGAAAGAGGCTCTGCCATTTTAGAGTTCAGCTCGGCTGAGGGGTGGGTTTTGTGTATTTTGACTCCAGCATATTTCTCATCTACGGAAAGTCTACATAGATTTTTTTCCCTCTGAAGGAGCACTTTAATGTGAACAATTTGTTTTTAAAGAAGTATTTTAGCCCTATGCCCTGCACACAACTACAGAAAAAGCAAGTCAACATGTTTATTAAAAGGAGCATGCCTACTCCCTATTTGCATTTATACATTTATCCACACAGCATCTTAGAGTCATAAGTTATAAAACACAGTCTAGCTACAAAGCTACAATACCACAAGTTAAAAGATTTTTATAACCTTCTGATAGCTAACTTCATTACCCTATTTCTACAACGAAGGCACTACCACTTCAGAACTCTTTCAGATCCATGATTATCCTGCACTCACAGTCCATACCTGGTGTCATTACCACTACCAGCCAAGGTACAAGAACAGCATCACAACATACCCAGCAAAGTCACTATTGCAGGCGTTAGAAGCAGCTAAGTCAGATTGGTTAACACTGCCTGCAATATATAAACTGTTTCAATACATAATCAACATTAGAAGTCATCTACAGGTATAGAACTATTCAGTACTTGTGGTCTAAATCTACAGTAAGTGCAAACAGCATCAATCCTTCACAATGTTGATGTGAACAGGATACACGTCCAATTTAAGGTCTAATTATCCCATCTCTCATTTACACTTACTCACGACCTCTTAAATTATCACATTTCATTTATATGTATTTACATTTACAGTAACTGCTCACTCTTAATTGTGACATACAGTCTGTACCAATATGTACTGTCCAATGATCTGAGAACTACATGCTATACTGAATTTTCACTAAACTGTTATGTAGGATCCCATATTAAACTAGTAACTATTTCCTCGATGCCTTTTTATTGTAGAAGGCTTATTCTTGAATAGACTGCAAAACCATTTTTGAACATAACCTCACAGGCCCAAGTGCAAGGAATTCTTCCATACTACCTCCTATGAAAAACATTTTTACCACGTACAATTGAGTCCTATCTCAAGTTTTCTGTCTTGCTAGCTATTTATCTTTTGCTTAGAACCAACAATCTGACTTAACCTGTATTTACAGTACCCTCAAGCACTGACAAAAACAGTGCCTTGCGTTAATTTGAATTCATATTAACAAAAGCCCATGGCAGTCCCTGATAATTATGCAATTATGGAGAGAATGAGTGACTCTCATATGGCAATCAGACAGCAAGTTTAAACGGCCCCATAGTCATGTCCTCCACTGGAACACACCAACATTCATAGAACCTATTGCCATTTAATGACAAGAATCTTTCTTAAACTTAGCTCCAAATTTCCAGATTGGGCATTCAGAGCCTTGCAAAGTGCTCTAAAAGGCATGGGCATGGTAGGGTAAGAGTTTAGGATCGATGAGCAAGGAGAAAGATGGTGCCTTTATCATTACAAATTAGTTAAATCCTGTCTGGCAGACTCAGGCCACATAAACTACCTCCACTGTGGGCTCTGTGTCTTGGCCTCTTCCCTCAGAAAGTAACCTCAAATTTCTAGCAGCAGCCTGTTATTGCTGGAAAAGGAAAGAGAGAAGAGAATCAGAAGGGAGTGCAACATTTCTTAAAACACTGACTTTCCTGGGTCCAGTCTGACAAGGAATTTCTCAGAAAGTGTACTTATCAATCAGGACACAAAAAAAGCCCACAAACAATCCAATGACAGAGGTCACCTAAGCCTGACAAAGCCTATCTCTAGGTTCAAGAAATGCCAGAAATACCAGTGTGTTTAACTCCTAAATGCAGAAAAGCTAAGAATTTGGAGGTAGGTAATTTGTAGGATACTACCAATTCCTAACTCTGAGCTACTACTAACAAGAAGTTTAAGAGGATCCTCAAGTTGACAACTTACTTCAGTCAACTTGCAGCCAAATTTCTGATGTTTACTAAAATCAGCCACGCTCCTGAGGAGTCAGTATTTGAAATGAATCATACTAAGCTTGTGATGAATCCAGGCACTAGAGTTTTGCAGCAACTTCAAGGCAGAATAAACTAACTTTGTGTCCCTCCCCATGAGTTTAAGTGTTTGAAAACTGTTAGTATACAAGCAACACCTGTAGCAGAAACACAAGCAACTGCAAAATTATTTCTGATTCCATCACACAACTAAAACTTTTGTTTTAATTCAGCCACTACTAACTATCTGCTCCACATTAATAATAGAACGCGTTATGTTCCTGCCAAAGGAAACACAGATTGAAGCTGTAGCTGAAAAAATTACAGCCAATGTTAAAAAATAACAAAAAATCTAGCGTACAGGGCGTTGTTTTTCCAGGATCTACAGAGGTATATCAAACTTTCCAGTAGAAATTCTTTAACTTTCCTCCTGAATGGCCACAAAAGAACTCAAGACTAGACATCACCAAATCCTAGTACAACAGTAAAGCCAAAATAGCTAGGGAACATAATACCATAAGTTTTAAGTCTTTTTTACAAACTCCTAGAAAACTCACTAGATACCATGGCAGTATGGCCCCATTATCAAAGGCACACCAAAGAAAGGATCACCACACACAAGAATCTACACCTTTGTGCAGTCTAGCCCTCTGATCTCAGTCACAACACACAAGAAACAACAGGTGATTTTTAGCTAACCTGAAGCATGTACTGTCTAAATGCAATCTTGTTTTAAGAAAGATTAAAGAATCAATAATTTTTTGTCTCATAAGGAAAGTGAAAGTGCAGACATTTTCTGAAATTGAAATTACTAATCTCTCCAAATAAATATGAAAAAATACAAACCAAGATTTAGATACAACTTTACACCTAGCTTTATAAAAATACTAGTATGTGAAATTGAAAGTACTTGCAATGCAAAGGTCCATCACACCACCTTTAACACTAACACACCTGCTACAGTAGACTTTTGAAGCAAATCTGCAAGAGCCTCTTACGTAAGCCTACAGTCTGATTTCTTTGAGCTAATACCTTGAGAGAGGGGGTGAAAAAAAATTGATCACAAATACTCAGCTTTCAGAAGTCTAACACTAGAGTGGGTACACGTCTTTCCTCTGCTGTTGAACGGACAAAATTCACAGAGCAGAAGACAACCCAGAAAACTAAGAAGGACAAAGAAAAACCCACCTGCTTGTTTATCAAAGAAAAGCTCAAGTTTATAGAAAATACTTCTTAGTGTTTGCAGCAAGGTAAACTGCAGCAGCAACCTGTTGCTATCAGATTACGTTATGTTGAAGCAGCAAGCATCTGGTGCTTCGTATAGCACAGGCTAAGTGTCTAGGAGAACGTACATGGAAACCAAACCCTTCAAGGTGCCACATGAGAAAATGCTCCTTCCCATATACAGTTAACAAACAGTGATAAAAATACAATGTAATGAGTGGAGCTTACACACAAATTAAGCACTCAACCTTACTTCAGGCATATATAGCATTTACCTAAACATAATACATGCAGAGCATTATCTACTGTATGATCTGCCAACAGCACCCCATAATGCTGCCTACTGGATCCCTTCACAGCAGTGCGGAAGCAGTAGCACGTGCCATTTGGCAGAACTGATTGAGCAAAATTCCTGTTACAGAATGCAACTTCCTATTTTTTATAGGTTTGTACTTTTTCAATTACAGATGCATGCCAAGTGCATTTCCTGCATTTTCCTTTAAGTTAATGTGTGAGCTAGAACCTAGCACAGGATTTGTAATACAATTCTTGCATTGCACACATTTGAGGGCTTTTTAGGCTAACTGTTGCAACTTGTGGTTTCTTTAAATCCCTGAGGGCTGAAGAAAAGTTGAGGTCCTTCTCAGTATGGAGATACAGCCACCTTTGGCAGTAAGGCACTAGGCACCTTTGGCAGCACCTTTGGCAGCTCTGTTCTAGCATTTTATGATGTGTGCTACAAGCCAACTTCTGAAATGCTCAGATACAGACTTCATTACAACAGTTAAAAAAATATCTGTTTCATGCACCTCTTATACCAAGGGAATATGTAACATAATACTTACTAGATGAGAACCGTCTTTAACTTCTTGTACTTGCTGCACCTGCGGTTCAGCCACAACTTTAGTGTCCTGATCAGAAGTCATGAGCTGTCTGCTTTTTGGCTGCTCAGAGAGAACTTTACTGGTCACCTTTGTAAGCTGCGGAAATAGGAAGACAAAAGATTCTGTAAGTGGTTGTTGAAATTCCCCAGAACTCACAGCCATTCCAGACATGCCACGCTGATTCAGACCAAAGGTTCAAAGAACTTCAACTCAACATGGTTAGAATTACACTTTCAGAGAAAATTACAGCAGAAGGGGAGGATAAAATGAACTTGCAGATACGCTCTGCTCCAGCAGCTGGTTGCCTTGGGAGTGTAGATGAACACTTGCCACAGCATCAGACAGGGAAATTCCACTGGGAAAGTTTCACTTGATTCTCACCTTAATTATTCAGATAGGTTTTCAAACCGTAACTACTTCCTACCAACTGCAAGGCTAACTTAACTTATTAAGAAGCATTTACTCACAAACCAACCTTTGTCTTGTAAGACTACTCTTGACAGTCACGTAATCTTTGCAAATTTTAAGCAGCATGTTACAACAGTTCTGTTAGATTAGTAACACTCAACAAGTTCTTCTACTCCATCATCCTCAAATGCAACTTGATTTGATTAGACAAGTAGAAAACTGAGTAGAACTGAAAGTCTGACAGCACCTTCACTTTGAAATTTGATGCTATTTAATACTGTTATTTAAACCATCGGTCTTTAAAAAAAAAAACAGGAAAAGTTCGTTTAAACCATAAAGTCTCAAAGTAAACACCAGGATGTAAAAATCAGGGTACTTTACAACTTTTCTTTCCTAAAAGGCCAACAAGCAAGTTATAATACACTTTGAGTTATTTGTTCATGTGAAAATTCCAGCAGTGCATTTGTGACAATGTGTGAGTTTACTGCTTTTGAGATGGTGACACTGAAATTCAGGGCTATATTCAATATGATCACCTTAAAAAAATGCAAACCAACCATGTAAAGATTTGCAGCACTTAGAAAGTAACATTAGGATTCCATTCCTCAGCAGCATAATCTCCTATTAGGGTACCTTGACCCAAAATGACTGGAGTTTAAAAGGTGTTTATTTTGTTCTATGGCATTAGGACCATCCATGGAATCTCCATGACAATGTATTTTGAAACGGACAAAAGCAAAAGCCTTTCATACAACTGACTAAATACGTTCCATAAAGTTCAAATTACAACAATCACCTATGAACTGATTCAAGCATCTGTATTATGGGATTATGCAGCAGATAAAGTATCTTGCACATACAGTTGAAGAAACAAATACACTGACAACCACAGCAGGACAAAATAATCAGCTTAGATGAACAGCTGGTAATCACTTCATGCTACTGATGTAAAGTCAGCATGAAAAACATGTTTTGGAAAGAAATACACGCACTATGACATTGTTATATTCCTGGAAATTGGATTGGGTTTTTTCCTAATACATTCTCATTTTGCAACAGAAACTATTTAAAGGACATAGACAAAAAAAAAAAAAGAAATTACACTGCCCCTCACAACAGTGATGGGCTGTGTTACCCAAAAATGAATGTACAATACACTCTAAATGGCAGAAAGTCTTTAGTTCATTCAGAATATTTGTATTTTATCAAATAAACAAAACTCATCCCCAGGATGAAAGCGATTTTTTTTCAATGTGAGCATTAAATAGCCACACTCTGTTGCTTAAACCCGCAAATGGGAAGCTCTACTCACATCAGCACTGATATCTAAGCTTCAAGGAGAATGTAGGGCAATTTTGGACTAAGTTTTCTAAAAGGAGCACAAGCCTTCTTGTATGTTTTATGCTTGCTTTGTATTATCTTCACTGCTGTTCATACCAGCCCTGAGCACACACAGAAACAGAATCAGAGGATTGTCAAGAGTTGGAAGGGGCCTCAAGAGATCATCTACTCCAAAACCCTGCCGATGCAGGACTGCCCAGAACACACTGCACAGAGCTGTATCCAGGTGAGATTTGAATGCCTCCAGAGAGAGAGACCACACAACCCCTCTGGGCAGCCCGTTCCTGTGCTTTGTGACCCACACCACAAAGAAGTTTTTCTTTATTTCTAAATGAATCTTCTTGTGTTCTAGCTTGTACCTGTTGCTTCCTGTCCGTGGGCACAACTAAAGACACTCTGGCACCATCCTCCCTATAGCCACCCTTCAGATGTTTATCAGGTCTCCTCTTGTGCCTCTCAAGACTAAACAGTCCCAGCACTCTCAACCTTTCTTCCTGAGAGAGATGCTCCAGGACACCAACCGTCTCTGTTTCCCTCTGGTAGACTCTCTCCCCAGTCTCTCTTGAACTGGTGAGCCTAGCACATATATTGTACACTCCACATGTGGCCTATCAGGCCAGAGTGCAGGTTCACAAGCTAAAATATACTTTACATAAAACCAAATGTCTTTCATGTCACAATGGTATTATTTACGCAGCACTTTGATCCACAAATCAAGGCCAAGGTAGTTCTTCACCTTGTTGTGTCGCCTGATTGTCTCACACACTGTTACTCCCTTCTAGGATCAACCTGTCCCTAGTGATGCTGCAATCTCTTCCATTCTCTGGTATGCAAAGTTAGCACCAGTACTTTGTAAATCTATGGACTGTAGAAGGAAAACAGCTAAGATCACATGAGCCTAACAAACAAGAGTGAAGTTTCATTACACATACGTTTGTTGAAGTGTTTTTTGACTGGCCATCAAGTACAAAATATTCAGCTAAATTATTTATGTTGGCTGAAGGTAGTCAAGTTGTTAGTCAACTTGATAGACAAACACATGACTGCAACATGCACACCACAGTTTCTGATTGTTTGGGCAAGCCACCAGTAATCAGAGCAGCACATCATTGTACTTCTTTCTGGGTGCCCTTCAGTTGTGATTAGACAAGATGCTCATGACAGGCTAAGTCTGGATTGAAGCTCTAGGTAACTTTCTTTGGATTACTCTGACTAATCATTGCATTTTCAGTAGATGCACAGATTTGTTGTGTTACACATACCACAGTAAATCCACTCACCTTGGGAACAGATATTTAGTAACTACAACACCAAGCCCACATATTTAAATTGCACTATCATCACTGAGGATCAAAATGGCCCTCAAAACAAGGGCATATACATACTACAATCTGTTTAAAGAGGGGCTTCAACCTGCCTTCCAAATTCTATGCTTTTAGCACCAATCTTACTGCAAACAGGTAAACCATATGAACAATCACAAATGCAGGAGGAGTGTCCATTACTTTTTTTTTCACTTATACACTGCTACAAGTCCCTAAGACATCAAGTGCTCTACTGCAAAATCTCATCTATTGTGATATACCTGAAATCAACTTCATGTGCAGTGATGTTCTGCTAAGTTAGTGCCATCAGCTTTTCCACTGCCGAGTTGCCACTTAACCATTTCTTAAAGCATAATACATACACGAATGACTGCAGGCTTCCATTACTATCATGACAGAATGCACTGTTTGTGGAGATAACAGTTACTTCAGGGAGAGAAACAATAAAAAAAAAACCTCACAAAATGTTAAAGCCTCTTCACAGGATGTCCTTCAGTGTGCTTTTCACTGGCACACATCACACACAAGCTTATTCACAGGAACCACAATCAAGATCAGGTAGTATTGGAAACCACAAAACAAGATTGATAGTTTGGAAAAGTTTATCCTCTTTGATGCTAATTTAACAATCACATCTGCGAGCCGGTTAAATATGACATTTAAATGCAGAAAAAATTATCATCCAACTAAAAAGAAAACTTGCCCCCCACTCTAATATACCTACACTGGATTGCTGATTGGTAAGCCGTATCTTCACATTAATAACATGGTGCTGCAGTAAGTAGGAGACAATCAGGAGAAAAACACAGGTCAACAGACGCACTGGGGATAAAGACAGCCAGTGGTCATGCTACCCTGAAGAAAACACCTGCTCTTGTCTCATGAAACTAAGCAGGGTTGGGCCCAGTTTGTAGCCTGGTTTGTACCTGGATGGGAGACAGTTTGGGATCACTGGGTGCTCTCCTGTTCTGGCAAGGGGGTTGGTCTTAGTGATCTCTCAAGGTCCCTTTCAGTCCCTAACATATGTGAATACCCATGGCAAAACACTGAGCTGTCAGAAGACAAACTGTGGGTTTTTTTTGAGGGGGAAGGAAGAGTTTTTTGTTTGCATTTTTTTTCCAAGTTGAAAACAGAGTTCTTTACTGGCAAACATTCTTAAATGCATTTGATTATAAGAATTCCAGCATTTCAGAAGACGCCAGAAATAAACCAACAAACAGTCCACAGGGTGACCAAACAGATAGGTGCACACAACCACATGATTGCATTTGTCTGGGTGTCAAGTCAAACAGAGCTGGGATCGCACTCATCCGAAAGCCACATGTATGTGTTATTATGGAGCCAGCATCAGGCTAACCTTTAACTGCATTTTAGTTCTGGTTTAGGTATCTTACAGTGCTGGCAAAGTTAATGATCAATTGTCTGGAGGCATTCATATATACATTGCTTCCACATACACCACAACCTTACAACCAACTCAGAAGACATCTTCTCAATTGCTACATAGTCAACAAAACCCCTGATGCCTCCACCAAACCCCACAACACTTACCACATGTTTACTACCCTCCATTCTCCTGCTTTCATTAGTGGTAGTCTCTGACTTTTCCAATACGTATTCAAAACTTGCCTTCACACAGTCTGGTTTGCTGTCTAGAGTTACAGGAGTATGAGCAGCAGCACACATTCTCTTAATCAAGCCAGCAGATAGATCTGTTATTTAAAAACATGCAAAATCCCAAACAATGCTCCAGGGCCTAGATGTTGCCTGCCAATTTTCATCCCAGAGTAATCAGCCCTTAAAAAGATTTACAAATGCAAGTGCTGACAACTAACTTTGACGCTGCAAACAGCAACACCATACAACAAAAAAGCTCACTAGAATGAAAGAACTTTTCATTGCTCTTCCAGCAAGCACAAACAAAAATAGATTTGAGCTTGGCTTTCCCAGCAAACATTTCAGAAACTTTAAACACAGATTATGATAAACTTTTCACAAGGCTAATACAGAAATACGCTTCCACTAACATGAGAAAGCCTAAAATATTTTCAAAACAGAGGTGCACTGCTTAACTTTAAAAGCTCCCAGTTGCCAGGCAGAAACAAGATACTTTCTCACTGGTTTTCACACCCTTATGTATCCACAAAGATCAAGACACCCAGTAAAAGCAATCAGAGCTACCACCAACATCAACTTTGAAAAGTTTTAGCACCTGCTGAATACATCACCCCATTGATATGAGAAATAACAGATGTCTCTTCCAAATGGATGCTATTAATTCAATGCATTAAAATCTCTTTAAACAAAGTTTACCTTTTTTATTAGTTTCACAAGTGTTTTGAATAACCAAAGCGCACACACCAACTCAGGTAAAGCTACTGACTTGGATACTGGATATCTAAGCTTACTGAGTATCATCAAGAAAAATGGAAAAATCCTCACTCTGAAAGACTGCAAATTTCCCTCTATTTTAGTGTTACTAGCAGTAATACAAACTAGAGCTTGTAATTTTAATCAGATGCCTGTTTCAAATGATTTTCAAAGAAAAAAAATTCAGTTGTAATGCAATGCAGCAGTTGAACCATCCTCCAGCTGCATGCGACATGTTACCATTCCACAGATGAATAACCCTACAAAGCTGTATCATTCTGATACAGAAAGCCTGTGACAAAACTCAGGGGCTTCCATCTTTCTTTTCAAAGCAGGAAATCAGTTTCTTTATAGAGCAGATGTGACAGGCAATCTATCATTAAAAAGATGGCATTATTTAAAAGAAAATATACTGCGAGGCAGTTCCATTACCACAGTGGACAAATAGCTGTGAACGAAAAATCTAACAACGGCAAATATCACATCTGTTGGTGACGATCTCTGCAATCATCATTGTGCCTACATCAGTTCTAAACTCTGAATTACACAACAGAGCTTAAAAAGCTGACAAGATATACATATTTAGTCATGTGTCTACAAAGGTTCAATATTGAATATACAACATTTAAAAATCATCACAAGGTTCTGAATTTAACTGCTAATCAGCTAGAGAGCTTAGGGAGAAAGTTGAAACTTTCGCCTCCAGAGCTTAGTGCAACCCTAAGCACTTATTCAAGTCACAGAATCAGAGAATTACTGAGGCTGGAAAAGACCTCTAAAATCATCAAGCCCAGCCTATGACCTAGCATCACCAGGTCAGCCAGACCCACGTCCAGTCTGTCCTTAAACACCTCCAGGGATGGGGACTCCACCACCTCCCTGGGCAGTCCATTCCGATGTCCGATCACCCTTTCCTTGAGGAAGTCATTCCTAACATCCAACCTAACTGTCCCCTGGCACAGCCTCAGCCCATGCTCTCTTGACCTATCACAAGTTGCCTAGAAGAGTCTGATCCCCCTGTCTACAACTTCCCTTCAGGTAGTTACAGAATGATAAGGTCCCTCCCTGAGTCTCCTCTCCTCCAGGCCCACCTTCATCAGCCTCTCCTCATAACTTTCATTCCAGTCCTTACACCAGCCTCGTCGCTCTCCTCTTAACTCCAGTTCAGAGAAAGGCTTCAAAATGTACATATATCCAGTGAACAAGCCAGCACAGTGGCTGAAAGTTAGATCTCAAAACCAAGCAAAGCACTACCATATTGGTTTCAGTTTTTCCTTGTGCCTGGGCACCCCCAGTACAACTCAACTTTTTGGTTCTTTAAGAGGAAAGTGGACACAAGCACCAAGGTGAGGCACAACACCTTGGCAGGTATGAAGTGTTTCAAAATCTATGTGGTAACTTGGTGTAAGCAAGAAATGCACTGTATCACAAGACCACCCAAACATCAATGCTGTACTTTTTTTAACATTCCGCAACAGAAAACATCAGCTCAAACAGTTTAGGGCTGCCACATATGCCTCAAGAGCTTTGTAATAAACCTTCTGTTCTTTGTAAGGTTGAGAGCCTCCAGAACTGTTCTCCAATTCTATTAATGATCTCTTTGAATGTAGTCTCCTTGAACATTGGTTGAGATTTCAAGAGAAACAGTAAATCTTGCTATTTAAAGGGAATACTGCATCTCCTTATTTAAAGATTTATCAATCATTTCTGTTCTAGGCTTCACAAATGATTGGCAGCACTATCACTTGCGGAGCTTTCTAACTCGAACACAAACCCTTGCAATGGGATCACAAACCAGAACCGATTACTCCACAAGCCTAGAAATTAAAATCATTAGTTAGTTGTTCAAGAGATACACAAGCAACAAGTTACTTAACAGAAGTGATAAAACACTGAAGCAATCACATAGTGATAAATAAGGAGCCTATGCAGAAGAAAAACTCAGTCAAGAGAAAAAAAAATGGGAAAAGGCTACAGTGACAGCCTTAGTCACTCACCTAATCTCAAACAACAGGAAGACAGATCTTGATAGTACACAGAACATAACAGGATGATCCCTACCAATAAATAATACTGATTACTACTACACTGAGCTTGTCTATTTTAAGTATACATATGCTTAAAATAAAAGGAAGTCTTTTCATTATGTTCAAAGACCTTGCAGAATTTCCAGTCTTTTGTACACCACGAGGGTTTTATGCACAGGTACACCCGACATGCACTCATGTATCATCCAGGATATGGAAGCACTAATAAGCCTGTGGATCACATCCTCCTCAGCAATGCACCACAAGTTCAAGAGTATAAAACCCAAGAACAAAAACCTTAACATTTAAGAATACTAGGAGTGCCTACCAAGACAGGAATAACCCACTGGAAAGAAATTTTTATGCTTGATAAGAGCATCACGTGCCTTGAAGACAAGCGTGACTGTGTCATGAGCAGTTTTCAGTTTGCTTAAAGCTTCTCCTCAATTCTCAAGTCCAAAGCAGCACTCTCTGGCTGCAGCCTGAATGCACAACATTAGCAAACCCAATTCATTAATTAGCAGGGTTTGCTTCATGTAGCACATCTGTCATAAAACCGCAAGCTTCCTTTTAGAGAGCACACACCCTGCAGGTTATCATAAAGATACACGTTACATTTCTATTGTAACCATCACATCAGATAAAAGATTCTTTTCCTTAGATGATGATTTCAGATACTACCAAGCTGTTAATTAAAATAAATCCATCACTCTTCCACTTACGTGTGATCCGAGTAACCCCTCAAATGGCAGAATGAAAGCTGTTAGCAGCTCAGCCAAACCAAGGCAATTCTGAAATGAACAGCTGGGACAACTTAATGTAAAGCATCTAAGATCATAATTCTCCACAAATCCATCCTCCCTTAAGAAGTTATTTCATCTAGTCAAATGTAGAATTATAAATTCCACATGTACTACAAAGGCCTAAAAAGGCAGAAAGCATCTCACACTTGAGGATATGTCTTATACCTATCCCAGAAAAGAGATCAGAAATGTGCCACTCCACACTAGGCAAGTACCTCAAAGTATGATGATTTTCCACTAAAACACTCAAAAAATAATTGACCTCTGTTAGGTTCATGAACATTTACCTCCTCCCCGCCTCTCAGCTCTAGTGTCTCCTTTTACTTTTCTAAGACAAAATACCCCCAGCAAGAACAGAATTTTAATTCATTTTAATATCATTTTTCTACAGTCAAATGGAAAACTACGCAGTAGTTACTTGCACACACACTTTACTTCTGAGACCACCAGAAGAGTAGTAGAGGAGCAAGGACCCAAGCTGAACAATTGGTGCCATTAATGCTTCCCATCCTGTTCTCTAGGAAAGCAGCTGCCACACAGGACAGTAAACCAAGTTCTGTAATTCTGAGTGAAACTTGGAAGTGAAGTCCAAGTTACTCTGCTGTTGGTACAAAACTTCTCTTGCTTACAAAGCAACACAGGTAGTTTCTACTACAAGAGGAAGAAAAAAGAAATGAAAGAAAGATAGTCACATAGCTGCAGGACTTTCACAAGAGACACCCAGCAGAATGCCTGTACTGAGAGAGTGAAAGAACAGGTCAGCACAAACCAATTCTGCACTGGAAAAAATCAAAACCAATGAAGCTGAAACACACAGACAATGCTTCAGAATACCTACAGAAGGACAACCCTAGAGTTCCAGACCCCCCGCACTGCACATTTCACATCTGCTTCTGTTTCCAAGCTGCATAATAGAGAACACATTTGTTACATGAGCCTCACTGTAGAGGGATACTAGCTTTTCACAAAATCTTCTAAAACAAGCCAGTCTAAATAACAGCAAACTATTAAAGAAATAAAGCCAAATCACCATGTTTATGCTTAACACAGGTTAACAGAAACTATTAACTGTGATGGAAGCTCTCTCTTTCCACAAGATTTTTTTAAAAATTCAAATATTTAAAATACCAATGAGGTTTTAATCAGACCATAAGCATCAAATACTAGCCCATTGGTCTTGTGAATCTGCATTTATCTGTTATGCTAGGCTAAGCGATGAGGCAACAGTCTGCTCCTGCAGAGTGTCCAGTGCAGTGGGCTTCTGATCTGCAGATCCAAGTCACAAATAAAAGAGTTGGTATTTTAAAAATTATGCATATTAGTAACTGCTAGAATTACTTACTGACTACACTACTATTAACTCTAGATGCTGTAGGGTGATTTTTGATAGACTAATTACCTTTTTCTCTACAAGTCAAACTTCTCAATAACTTCAGATATCTTAATGCTTATAAATTAGCTGGGAGACTGTTCCAGGCTTTAACGTAATACCAGTATTTAATGCCAAACACTGTTCACTGATGCACATATTCTTTTCATTTAATGTAGACATTAAGAAAGCATAATGAAAAATCTGTTTCTGAAGTTCAGCAAGATCAAATGCTAAATCTCATCTCATTCATCAATTATCATGATCCATAATGCCTGCCTGCATGGAAGTCGCACGAATTAGTAATTGCACAACACCTTTGTACAACACAAAAACATAACAATCAAGACAATTGACTGGAAGCAGCAAACTGAATTGGAAAGAAGTTTAACCCTTGCCCTGGAGTGAACAGAGCAGGAGTTGACAGCAGTTAGTACTAATAAGTATAGATTTCACAAAACATTATTCCTTCGTTTCTATATTATTTTCAGATAGGCTTTTCAAACCCACTAGATGGTAACTTAAAGTCTGAGCTATTTAAAATAAAAGAAGCTTTACAAAACCTTCCACATCTTCAGGCTTTACTACCCTTTCCCATTGCCAACCAAGACATCAGACGAAGATACGAACGTGCCTATGAGGAAAAGCCAAATGAAAGGCTTCTCAGATACTCTTTCCTACAGAGCACAGTTCTTCACCATGACACACATCTGATTTCCAGCAGGTGGTTTACTTTGTCAGTCTTGATACTGTCTGCCTCATTCTATCGTACCTTCTCTGAACTCACAATATGAACAACTGTTGGTTACACAAAGATAGCATCATGAATAATAATATAGTTTCCTTATTTCCTTTCCCTGCTATATAGCTGATTTGCTCTCACTTAAGCAAGGGGGCTTCTGAAGTTTGCTACTGTCTGAAGTAGCTACTGAAGGGAAGTCAGAGAGATCTTCCTATTTCACTGCTGAAGGAAGCAACAGTTAAGTATGCCAAAAGCTCAAACAGAGCAGCACAGTTTACAGGAGCTGCAGCACTGTCATCATGAGAGGTAGTTTTCATTCTAATACTGAAACTCATTTCTGAACTGAAATGAAAACTAGAAATCATACCAAACTTTGCTCTGTAACAGAATCATCAGAGCCTCAGCATGCATGTCCCACAGTAAGTGGACCTATTGTCTTACAATTTATTTCACAAAGCAACTGTTACAGTATTTTACTAGCTGCTTCAAATTTCTGAAGGTAGAATGCAGCAATTGGTAGTTTCTTTGGCTTCTGAAACACTAAGTCTTCAAAAGCTGTGACACATGACAAAGTCCCAGAAGCATTAGCACTTAATTAGAGGGAACAAGTTAAATGTCATACGTGAAGAGTGTCAGTTTAGCAATGCTGGGAACAACGAACTTCCTTGTTTCAGTTACTGAATGTTCCTCCTCCCAATTTACCAATACCATCTTTAAGTTTTCCACTTACTTCACTACTCTGCTAACCAGAAACCACTCAATGCACACTCATGATGCTGCCTGCAGCTCTAGGTAAAGGAAATAACTAACCCAGTTCTGATGGACAGAATTTTATGGACAGCACGTTCATCAGAATAATTCAGAAGGTGACAGAAGAGGATTCAGTATTTGATGATGAAACACAAAACTAAAAACTTCACTTTAAGCTATAAGGTTAATATTTAGGGCAGTTCCAAGGGTGAGGTTAGAAGTTTGACATTCCTTAACAGGTCTTAATAGGCTTATCATCTTAGAACATTGCTATTATTTGGATTCCATTTTCTAAGACTACAGTCAGTGCTGTTGCTTAAGCAAGGAGAGGTCCAAAATTGTATTAAGAACTTCGAGGACAGTTAGTGCTTTGAATTATTCTGTAGGACATGTACATAGCTTAAAACCTCACATGCTACATTCCCAGACCACACAAAATGCCTAATTCATAGAAGCAGAAATCTTAAGACCAATGATCTCAAATTCAAATGCACACAGAGCTGGAATTTTTGAGCAGATGTGATGCAGACTGCTGGGACAGCTGTTACAGTGCTTCTAGAGTACATCTTTGGTAAGGACAGGTCTGAGGAAAGCATAAAAACCTGCAAGGACGACTCACTATAGATGTAGACCCAAGTGAGAGGTAGATATGGACAGAAATAAGGTATGAATAATTTCATTGATAAATTAAGTGCTACAATGACAAGTTTTCTTCTAAAGAATTCTAAACACGTAGAATTATCTTCGATTGTGCAAAAATTATTTTAACACTCAGTTGTTCCCCAAAACAAACATCCTAGGATGAACACTCTTTAGGCTTTGTTTATTTTTTTTTCTAGAAGGTTTGAGAGACATTTATTTACACCACTCTCCTCACCCCACTCCCCCGCCCACAACCTCTACCAAATTTTAAAAACATGTTCAGGACCAAAACTAAAGAGAAATTAAACTATTTAGAAAAGAAGCATAATTAAGGTTTTCCAATAAAAAAAAAAGGAAGTTAATGCCTTTGCCAATGATTATTTCATTAACCTCTTTGCCAAAAATAGAATTTAACCCAAATAATCCAGTCATTTTAGTATTACTTCCTCTTTTGAAAAAAGCCACCATCTTCCATTACAAGCTTTACCGAAATCAGAAGTGACTCCTGCTTACTTTTAAAACGCTGTACATAAGACCATCACCTACCAGGTGCACATCTGTTCACACCTCATCTTTTCAAAGCTTCACTGTACTCAAAACCACTGGTAATTCAGGATTTGACTCTGTTAGAGGATAGACGACTCCAATATTTCAGCTTCAACTGAAGGACAATAATTCTTCTTTGCAAGTCAAACTAACTGGGCACAGACCCACCTAAACATTCCACTGATTCCTTGAATCCAGGCAGTTAAAATACACAATATTAAGAAACATAAAACTGTAAACAGATTATAAACTAAGCTGCACCACATCCATAAAAAAGTAATATTCCTCTCCCTTATATATAATGCAAATCTTTTAGACCTCTACTACAAAGAAATGGGCAACAAGCTTTAAACAGGAACAGGGACACAAACCAAACATCTTGGAGTCATGCCAAGACATGTAACGCTATTTTGCCCAAACTGTTTTCCTTACTGCTTTAAACAACAACACGTTGACCACATTTTGTCCCTATCTGTCAGGCAACAATAACACCAAATGGCAACAAAATTGAGATAAGGTGGCAAATCCTTCCCATATAAGCAGCTCAGCACTTAAAAGTAACTGTACCCCAGTGCATTCTTCTCTTTGGCTCTATCTTTCCACTTTCTAGAACAAGAATCAGAAACCAGTATGATACATCAAAACATTTGAGCATAAACCTTCAACATCAGGGTAGGAAAAAGCAAAGCTACTTTGGACATTGGCCTGTTGATTCATCAGTTCCTTGTTTGAACAACAGTCAGAGTCAGATTCTGTTGTGGGGCAACCTGTGACAGCATATGTAAAACTATGCTTATGTATACCAATAGTGACTGAAAACAAAACCGAAAAGCTGCCAGGAGACAAAACTGTAAAGCTTCTCAAGCATTTCATTAAGTTTCTGACAAGAGAGATTTATCAAACATATTTTTTCCTCAACAGAAATTACTATTTAACTAACGTTTTGATTCTCAGATCACTGGCAAGAAAACATGAGAAACATTTTAATAACAGGCATCTATGATTTTTTGAAGTTTGTAAGTCCATTAACAAGACAGATAGAAGTCTTCCTTATGAATACTGCAATGAAGTATTAACATCATCACTGTTACTTATTTGCAGAAGCTAGCAAGGAAGGGGTGGTATGAAGCTGAGGGAAAGTAAATCTAAGCAAAAGGACAATACTGTTCTGGTAACTGTGCAAGACAACACAGGTAATGGAAAAGCAAAATGAAGCGATACAACATTGAGACTTGCAAAAGCACAGGACAAGTTTAAAGTAACTCCATGTTCTAAAACTACACTCAAACCTCAGTATATTCCCTAACAAGTCCCATGTGAACTAAGGTGTCATTTCCAAAGTACCTGTCATCCATGTTTGTTAATTTCAGTAGTGAAAGTCATACAGACATTTTAGAAAGGAGTCCTTAACACAGAAAGCAATTCTGAGTCTAATTCCTCACAGACTGCCATGCCAGTTAGACATCTGTAGATACTTGTTCATATCCATCTCACTGTATGTGCAACAGTCTAGAAGTAAAAGCTGTGTATAGCTACTACTACCTTAAATCTGTGAACCAGAGAGAGCCATGAACTCTAGGTGGCCACCAAAGCAATCCAGAAGAAACCTTTACTGCGAGACATACTCATGTGGACACCAGCTCCTTATAGGCCAACAGCCTTATGCGACTAACAACAGAGCTGCTGGAAGTGCAGAGGCGGCAATCCATTCAGCTCATGAACCAGTGATTCCTTTTGTATTACATCATTCAGCTACCCATTAAGGAGCTGGACTGACAGGATCCAGAATATGCATAGGCCAGCCCTCCATGGTAAATGAGTGTTAGAAAAGATTAAGGCTCAAAGAAATTGGTGATTCATCAGGGCGTCAAAACAGCGTTTCCCCAATTCCCTGCAATGTTCTGGGCCAAGCAGCTAGCCACATATTAGTAACCCTGTGAGACTTCCAATTTCGGAGTTAATTGCCGTTCCTGAAACACATACCCAGACACAAAATACCTGCAGCAGCACACATCACAGAACAAACACTGTCATGGCTATCCTAATCACACAATTATGCTGTATTAGAGTCACACCTAATTTAAGTACTCCAAAGTACCTCTGCTGTCTGCAGGTTTTGCTCTGTAGCACCTGCTTCCTACTAAGGTGGGGCAATGAGACTGACCGACTCTTCCAGGACCTTGACTACATGAGTAGCTTCTACTCACTTTCTACAGCAACAGAACACACAGATGTGAAAGAGCAATGATAAAAGGGACTATAAATCTCTGGTTCTGTCACATCACCAAAACTTAAGAACTAGCTGCTATAAACCAATTAATAACATGTGTTTCTGTCTTGCACTACTCTTTGGAACTTGGCTATATTAAGTGAATGACTGGAACAGAAATCAAAATCTTGTTTCCTGTTACTAAAAGGTTCCTCAAGCTTACTGGATTTCAATACATTTTTATCATGAGCCAGTCCAAGACAATATATCCTTACAGAGAAAAATTAATTATTGGAATGGGTATTCTCCAGTTATCTGGCATTCATTTTTACTAGCATCAAACTTTTTTTATTAACCAGGTGAAATATCAGAGTGTTATATTTGTGCTTCAGAGGTGCTGTGTTTTCACGTTTGACTGTTATGACAGGCCATCTTGCCTTGAGCTTAGCACAGAGTAGTTAATACACAGGAAAAAGAAAACCATTTCCCCACAGTATTATCTTACAATGCATTTTCACTTATTACCTCTGAGTAGGCACACATGGGTTTTTTTGAGGTATCACCAAACCAGAAAAATTTCAGAGTTTAAGTCTTATATTACTTTCCCTTTATATTCCTTCCCCTCCCTTATTATGGTGAAATTCACCTGCCTTAGTCTTGTTCTGTATGGACTAAAGTGATACTATTAATTTCAGCATGAATATGCTTTGCTTTGGGAACAACAGTGCTCATATACCTTTCTAGGGCTTTTACAACAACAACTGCTTTTATTCGTCTTTTATGCAGTCCTCCACGCACAACTGCCTCTTTCAAAACTGCAGGAGGAGGGGTTTCATTTTCTTTCTTACAACGTCCTGTTTGGTAACATCCTTCCTTTCCTACTCATACCTGCGTGTTCATTCTGAATGCAAACACAAGAGACTCGCAATACTCTTGTTAGTTTAATACCACCAATTATGTACAGACTGCTTTCTACAATTATTTCTAAGGCTTATGCTAATTTGCCTAAAAATGTCATTTTGCTACTAAATTCTTAAATGAATAGAAAGCTCTGCAAATCACATTGTCAACATCTTGTATCACATAGAAGTTCCTCATATGTGCTCATAGACACAAAAAAATCCACCACTCCTGGCTTTTACCAGGCCTTTTTTGCCTTTTTCTGAGCCAGCAACGGCCTTCTTGACATTACATTTGTTAGCTACCTTTACACCCACCTTTGAACCTTCCTTTGCAGAGCATCTCCAAGAATGCTCTTCCTCAAGAAGATAGATAAGGATGCCTTGACAAAACCTTCTTCTTCCACAGAGTTACAAGAAAAGTTAAGTGCCTTACGTGCTTTTATTTGTGTACCTTGCCTATTAATTTAAGAGAATGTGAACATCTGATGAATACATACAGGCACCATAGAATTAAACATTAATAGAACAGGAAGGCAAAAAAGCCACCCAGTTTAAAAAAATTAAACCAATGAAACACATCTACACCTAATTACTTTGTTCTTTAGATCTCCTTTCTTGCTACCTTTCAGCTGCCACTTCAGATTTGTCACGCACTATGGCCAGAAACACGAATTTTCCAAGTCTAGCATGTGCATTTTGTGATGTAATGTAATAAATATTTAACGAAGAGTTTACATTACCATGACAGTTAAGCTCACAACTGATTTAAAGCTAAAGCTACCGCCAGACATAAGGGATGCAGCAACAGAACTCCATAGAACACACAGATTAGACAAAACCAACTGTATTTATTTTGTGTTTCAGCAAAATTAAGTACTTCATTTCAGCCTAATGAGAGCTGGAAATTGCCTATGTGGTTACAGCATGTCTTGAGAAAAAAACAACCCAAATCCCCCACAATACCTTCTAGTTAAAAATCTTCCATCTTGCTCTGCTATACTAAAGCAGATTCTAGTTCCAGCCACATACCTTAACAATATATACATGTACCTATCAGTTGTCCATACACTATATACTGATATTAGAGAAAGCCATAAAAAGCAACCCAGGCAGTATACATTTTCACAGACACCTTTATTCTCCTACGGCATGTCTATGTAAACACTTGAAAGAGTAGAAATACCAAAGAAAAACTATCTAGCCCTGAATATTGTTGCACTTCAGGATCTGATTATTGTACTAAATACCTTGAAAATGTATGATCACTTATTTAGTAACACCAAAGAGGTCAAATGTTTTCTATTTTGCCATCCTTTTTATTCCCATTTCAGTAAGGATTTTGTTCCCCCAAAAAATAGGTAAGGCAAATTAAACATGAGAATAATTTGGGTTTCTGTATCAGTATTGTACATATAAACATGGAAACATACCTAGAATAAAACTGCTTTCAGATATTACACACAAAAAACACACTGCTTTCTGTATGTGCTTTATCAGGCCTCACCCTAGTTTTCTCCTCCCTTCCACTTTGAACAAAAAATATTAGTAATAAAAAGACTGGAAAATACTTATGCTGTTCCAATAGTTAAGAGTGATTAAGCTGATTAGCTTCATATCTCAAGAATTAACTCAAAGAAATTCTTACAAGTCAGCAGGAAACAAGTGAAAGTTCAACTGATAAAAACAGTTACCAGATCAGAATCAAAACCCTAGAGTTGTGAAATCCCAGCAAGTTTAAAAAAAAAGAGAACGTAACAGGCTTTGACCTTTGAAAATGTATCCAATCTCTAAAAACCAGATAAGTTTGACAAGAAAGTTAAACCACATGAAAGATTATAGCTTTTCAGTAGCAATCCTGCGGCAGCTTTACTAAGGATTCCGACAGAGGCCAACAAAACTAGGCCAGAGACCAGACGCAGGATTGGAAGCCAGAATTCCCATGGTTTTACCCCAACTGTGACTCAAGTTTAAACGGTGGTTTTGAAACCAGCACTCGCTCTTCTCTGTGGCCACAGGCAAGTCTTAACCAATTTACCTCAATTCTCTTACCTGCAGAATAAAATTAATTATACTTATCTGCCACAGAGGAATCTTGTACAACACTCTGGCAACAGCACATCTGTTTCAACTGTGAACAGCACTATGTAGGCATTTTAAACATCTGCACAAGCTTAGACTGAGAGTGAAGACAACTTATCCGAAGCAGCTACTGATAGACAACAGAATCCTGGGGGGCAAACACCACTGGTGCGGTGGCTGCTTTTCCAAGTACTGCTCAGTAACGTGAAAGCACACTCAGCCACCACCTCCTGCACAACCTATTCACCTATTCAAGGCACAGCTCCCATGAAAAGTCAACGCTACCCTGCAGCTGCCAGGAGCGACAGGCGAGGGACTGGTACCGCCTGCACTATTCCAGAGGAGTCACGGTTCCCCGCCCGCTCAGGGTGCGCGGCCAGGAAGCGATACGAGGCCGGCGCTTCGACTGTACCCTCATGCCTTTCGCCCCTCACCCGCTGCCTCCACAGCCGCCCGCACCCACTGGGGTTCTTCGGCAACGCCAAACCGACGTGGAGGGGGACAAAGCTCGCTCGGGCCGGAGCAACAAGCGCAGCTCGGTGCGGCCATAGTGCCCGGCGCGACGACTTACCTTGTCTCCCGCCACCATCAAGGCCCCCGAGCCGGGATCCCTCCTGCTCCTCCTCCCTACCTCTCCCCCGGGAACCGCCTCGGGTGGGAAGATGGCGGCTCCGACCGCCTCCCCGGTGCGAAAGAGTGGCGGAACGGCCCGGTATTCCTCCAGCTCCAGATCCACCGATCCCACTCACACTGGTGGATACTGAGGGCAAGGGGGGAGAGCAACGGCCCAAGTGGACCAGGCT